>CABHPP010147681.1:24593-37988 GCA_902168425.1 Peromyscus attwateri | reverse complement strand
CTCCCTCCCTCCCTTCCTCCCTCCCTCCCTCCCTCCCTCCCTCCTTCTTTCATTTCTTCCTTTCTTTCTTGGTGTTGCAATGAGCATAGTTAAAAAAAAATGTCCTTAGACATGTAAAATCAGCTTAGTCAGGATCCTCACTACACCCAAGGCTGCTGCACGTGACAACCTGAACTTAGTGACATCACTCACTCAAGATAACCAGACACAGTCCTAGACCCCATGACGCCCACTGGACAAAATATAAGCAGAGACCAACAACAACGCTCTGCTCTGCACATCTGGAGAGATGCCACCTTGATCAGCCCTGTGACTGGAAAGTCTCCCCCAGGATCCTGACCCTCAAATCAGAGACTTCTGTTAGAAACTGGACCTGACCTTCAGCTAAGATACATCACACAGGTGAGCAGGCAGCCTTGGGAGATAGACTTGGGACCATAGTTAGGAATTTAGAGTGTGACTCTTGTGTGATACCCCTCAGCATAATAAAATACAGCTTTTGTTATACTAACTACGTCATGTATCTGCCTTCTTGCTCAAGACAGGTTTTCGAGACAGGGTTTCTCTATGTAGTCCTGGCTGCTCTGGAACTCACTCTGTAGACCAGGCTGGCCTTGAACTCAGAGATCCACCTGCCTCTGCTTCCAGAGTGCTGGGATTAAAGGTGTGCGCCACTACCGCCCAGATTTTCTGTTTCTTTTTTTTTGATGCTCTGCATTCTATTGCAACTTCTATATCAGTAATTTAAACTTGCTGATATTTTCAAATGACTTAAGCATTTTAAGATTCAAAATTCTTTTTTAATCTTTCCTTGAAAACAGAAGGTATAATAATTATTGCTGATTCAACCTTTTGATCCTGTTGTTGAGCCTTGTAACTGATCAGTAACATTTTATGTATTTTAAAAAGGCGTCTAGACATGGGTCCACTGCATTGTGCGCCCACTATTTCTAATGACCCTTGATGCGGTGAGAGGTTTGAGTTCAGCTCACAGCACACTGGTGCTCATCCATGCAGAGAAATGTATGAGTGGAGACAAAATGAGAAGCAAGGGTCTGTTTCTCTGCTTTCGCTTGGGCACCCCTGACCTCCCTGTTAGGACCCACAGACAGTATGTGAAGTAGAGAATTCTCAGACATTTTTAGGCCACAACAAAACAGTTATTTCATGCAGGACTCAAGCTCCATTGTCCCTGAGAGGCAAGTCGCGGCTTTTGTATTGGGTTTTGTGAGTCTGCAGAAAGTGAGGTTTATTTGTTTGTCTTTGCTTTGTTGACACTGAAGCCACGTGGCGGGGCTTGTTTAAAAAGGTAGTGGTGTCGAACAGACTAGCCAGGAAGCAAATTGAAATGGCCGGAGAGTTAGAGTTCAATAGAGCCTGTGCTGAAGCTGAGACATTGAGTAAATGAATACCTGAGAGCAAAGAGCCTCAAACTCTGCAGTGGAGAAACAGACAGAGGAAGGTCAGAGGGAAGAGCTGGGAAGGGGAGGGAGGTGATCCTGTTGATGAAATGCCTGGAGGGGTGGGGAAGGGCAGGAAAGTCAAGACAATGAATTGGAAGGAGACAAGGAAGGGGCATGGGTCAGCAATGTTCATTCGAGAGAACTAACTTAAAGCTGGAGGAAGCCACTGAGTTTGTCCATTAGGAGAGAATTACCAGCCAACTTTGGGGGCACTGGTTAGTAGAGGTCTAGACACAGAAAAGAGACAAAGAGTTCAGCAAGGAATGGTTGTTGACAGAAGAGTAGAGTCATTGGAGGAGTGTTGCTAGCAATGTGCTTTTAAAGACTGATGAAGAAAAGGATAAAAATAAGAAAGCTGATGAGAGACCAGACTTATTTATTTAGTGTGCTGTGTGGGACTCCAGGCAATTGGACATAATCCTGGACAAACCATTACATAAACTCTGAATCCAGATGATGGCAGCTGGTTGGTTGCTATTTATTTGTCAACTTGAAACAAACTAGAGTCACCTGGGAGGAGGGAACCGCACCTGGACAATTGTTTTCACCAGATTGGCCTGTGGGCATGTCTGTGGGGCATCTTCTTGTTCCACGATTGATGTACGAGGGCCCAGTCCACTGTGGACGGTGCCATGTATGGGCAAGTGCATGGTGCCATGTATGGGCAAGTGGTCCTGGGTGGGATGAAAAAGCAGGCTGAGGAAGCCGTGGAGAGCAAGTCAGTGAACAATGTTCCTCTGTGGTCTTTGCTTCAGCTCCTGCTTCCAGGTTCCTTCCTTGAGTTCTTGTCTGGCTTCCCTCAGTGTATAAAACATAAACCAGTAAACCTTTCCTCCTCCAGCTGTGTTTTGGTTAATGTTTTATCCCAACAACAGAGAAACAAACTGATACAAAGCCAGGAATCCCAAACAGCTAAATGTTGGACAAACACTATTCAGGAAGAGCGTGACAAAGGCTGGTCTAATATGGATGCTGATATCAAGGACAACATGATGGCAGAATGAATTGAGGTAGGGGTCAAAGGAAAAGGAAAAGCTTGGAAAGGAGGCTGTGGAGACGTGCAGGACAATATGGAAGAGCCTAGAATAGGGGGAGGATCCCAGGATGCAGAGTCGGAGCTGGTTGCATGGCCTATCACAGGAGCCTAGGGATAACAGCAGGGATAATGGCAGGTCATCATCTTTTTCTCTATTTGAGGTCCTTTATTCCAGGGTCAATTATGTGGAAGCAAAAACACAGCCCTCATCTCAAAGAGGACAGAAGATAGTTTATTCTGGATCCAAATATGAGTGACCCTGGCCTGGGAACACAGATTTAGGTCACCCCAAATTCCATGTTCAAATGTAGACATAGTTTCATAAAGCTTTTATAGTAAGAGAACATCAAGGCACTGTTCAAATGCATCGGTGGAAACATTAAGTGGGAGGTTACAGAAAAGTGAAGAATCTCAGCTTCAGGCCTCAGATGCTATCTGATGAAACCCTTGACCTTTTGGTTGGTGGAAACGATGGTTTTTGTTAAGGTGATGCATTCCAAGAGGTTTTAGTCACAGGGTGTTAGGTCAGACATGGAGGTGGGCAAGGAATGGCGCTCGATTGGATACTGGTAACCCAAGGTGAATTGTAACTGGGCTCTGAACTTGTAATTCTTCTCAGCCTTTGAAGTTCTAATCAATCAGCTTTGCAGTAGGCTCAGTAAAGTATGCAGTTTCTTTCCAGGAACTTTCATTTACAGTTAAAGGGGTAGATTGTGGGTCTGCCTGGCTGGGAACAGCCATCACAAGTGGGAGGAAAACGGAAGACTTCAAGAGTCCTGCTTCATGCCACATTAATTGATGCAAGCCAGTAATCATTAAGTCTGAGGTCTATTTCATTCTACTGGAGAGCCTGAAGTGCATGTTTCCTGGGGATCAATTCTCAGACCTGCCCTTTTTAGGGGTGTGCCTTGTTTTAGGCAGCAGCTGCATTCAAGAGCATTATGGTTAATTCATATTTTAAAAACCTACATAATCAGCTAACCAGAGCTGGTAGGGGCTCACAGAGACTGAAGTGGCAATCATGGACCCTTATGAGTCTGAACTAGGTCCTATGCATATATGCTATGGTTGTGTAGTTGGGTGTTCTTGTGGGACTCCTAACAGAGGAAGTGGGAGGTGTCTCTGACTCTTTTGCCTGCTCTTGGGACCCTTTCCTTCCTGCTGGGTTGCCTCTTCCAGCCTTGATATGGGGGTTTATGCCTAGTCTTACTGTAATTAGTTATGCTGTATTTGGTTGATATTTCTGAGAGGCCTGCTTTTTTTTTTTTTTTTTTGAAAGGAAACAAAGGAGGAGTGGATCTGGGGGAGAAAGGAGGCTGGTGGGGGAGGGAGGGCTAGGAAGAGGAAACTGCAGATGGGATGCTATATATAAGAGAAAAATAAAAGAAAAAAATCATAAAAAATTGAAAGAAATAGGAAACAACAACAGCAGCAGCAGTAGCAGCAACAGCAGCAGCAACAACAACTTCACTCATTTAAAACCCAGCAGGGAGTGTGGTTTTTAAAAAGAAATCTATGGCATATTCTTTAATAAATAACAGGTTTCTTTGTTTTTTTAGGCCAATATGTTTTGCAAACTTCTCCTCTATGGAAGGAAGTCAGGGTGCAGCTATGCTGAGAAACTTATTTGCTTACAAAGTCTTCAGATTTGATCACTACCAACTAAGGCCTCTGGAAACAAGAGCACCTCCCTCAGATTCCTCAGTCTGTAAATATTTTAGTAGGAAAGCCCCAACTCCATCTTACACACCTTATTTTATCACATTCTTCGATGTGAGCAGTTCCTGGTTTCATTTTAATTGGAGATCACAACTTAAAATTCTAAGGAAGTGGCTTCAGATGAATGGGGCAGGTGCCTGTAATTGTAAACACACACACACATTTCTTTCTTCATGTTCTGTGTGTAGCAGCGCAGAGAAAGAAATGATGTCTTTGTGGAAAGCAGGCCATCTATCTCCTTGATTGTTCGTTCTCAGGCAGCTGAGGTAATAGTGCTTCTGCAATGCTAGTCAACTGTGGTACAATTGTGTTTCTGGGGCTTCCAGGGTGACATTTTGCAGACATTACCCTAGAGAAAGATTGTAATATTTTTTCTTCTTCTTTTCTTATTGACTTCTCGGTCTACTTGATATGGGATTTATCCAGAGAAGAGGACTTGGCCAATTGCTTCTCTTCTGCTGAGAATTATGGATCTCATGAGTTCTTATGTCTAGTCAAAAGTTTGTCAGGACACCTAACATTTGATTAAGAATAAAACACAAAACACATATAACCTTTATTCAGACTGCATGATAAGTGTATTATTCTATTTGCTTTCAGCTACAGTTAGTTATATTAACAACTTTTTACTGTAAAAATGTCAAGAGTATTTTTGTCTCTTAGGATGATTATTTATCTGCTGAAAGCATAAGACTTGTTTTTAAACACTTTGACAAGAAGGAAAAGGAAAGGAATAATTTAAGGAAATGTTTACTTTTATGTATTTTTTTGAGATTAGTTAAAAAGCTATGGAGATGACATAAGGAACATGCTAAATAATATGTAGCTTTGAACTGGCCTTTTTCCTCAGTTGGTTTTTACAGAGGACATATAGAACTTTCTCTTTAAAAAATGTGCATATGTATCTTTGCAGGTGAGTGCAGATACCTGCAGAGGCCAGAAGAGGGCACCAACTCCTATGGAGCTGGGGCTACAGGAGGTCGTGAGTTGCCTAACATGGGTGCTGGGAACTGAACTTGGGTCCCCCAAAAGAGCCGTATGTGTTCCTAACCGCTGAGCCATTTCTCCAGCTCTAGAACTCAGCTCTCTTGGTTGGCAACTGCTCTGTCACACTGATTTCATGATCTGTAAACAGGTTTGTCATTTTAAAAAGAGCAAATAAAATGTTCCACATGTGTTTAAGAAGAGACAAAAAAAAAATCCCCACCTTTCTCTGCATCAGAACCTTAATTCTTCTTGGGCACAATGAAGTAAAGATGTCTTCCCTGTTGTGAGATCACAGGACCTAGTTACCATATGTAGTCAATAGCTCTTGGGTTGAATCGTTGTATTGGAAAACCAGGCTACCCATCTTTATATACAGGAGGAAAATTTATTAAAGGGAGACTGAGAGTAGAGTTTGATTAAGTTGAAGAAGATAAGTGGGAATCTTTTGACTGTGGTTACACAGGGCAAAAGGAGATAGAAGTTCATTACACCCCTCTTTTGGAACATGAAGACTGAGCAAATTCCATGGTTCCTGTGACAAAGGACAAAGAAAGGCTGAGGGCTAGGACAGAGGCCATGTGGAAGTCTATGAGTACTTACTTTGCGCATAACAAGTTGGCTGCCCATGAGCTGTGGTTTGTCCTCAAGGTTTATGGTTGGGAGTGTAGTCCCTGGGGTGGAGGTATTATGATATAGCACGGAAATTTTAGGGGTTGGGTCTTAGAGGGACAAGTTTCTAGGTCACTGGGGCTGCTGCACTTAAAAGGGATTGTAGAACTCCAGTTTCTCTGTCTCCATGTTTGGTGTTGGTATTACTTGTTCCCTAATGTGCATCCAGCACTATTACCCACAAAGAGCTGGCACAGCTAATGATTTATTTATTTATGAGCACCTTTACAATGCTATTTGGATACTTAGCATATAAAATTGTGAGCTTAATTAACCTATTTTCCTTACAAAGTTAGCCTGATTTAGATATTTAATTATAGTATTGAAACATACCAGGATTCTCCACTCTGTTTCACAACACCAGGGTCCCAGTACTAATTGCTGAACTTAGAGCTGAAAGTTAAACTGTCCATCCACCCATCCACCCACCCACCCACCCTGCCATCCCTCCATTCCATGTATTCACATAGACTGATGGCTGCCTTATATAACTGAGGAAGTAGAAAGAAGTTGAACTTTGAAAGGTCATGACTGCTGATCTATTTAGAAATTTCATCTAACAAGACAAAGTAATAGTCTAGATATTTATTTTATATATTTGTCCACACTGTCACAACTTGAAAGAGGCAGGTGTTCACCATTGGCTTGATCATGATAAATGTTCCTTTCCAGGGAACTGAATGTAGTCATTGACCACTTGGTAAGAGCCCAAGAAACAGGAAATGGGAAGGAGTGATGGAAGCTCCCTGGGGTTTGTGGAAACAGGACGAAGGGCAGTGAGTTATCTTGAGTACTTCTATCAGTCAAGGAGAAGTCTGGCAAAGTATTCCTTCCCCACCAAAGAGTTAATAATGTGAAGAGGTTGACTGATGGGCATGACTTCTCCCATGGAGAAGCAATTTGGCCCACAGAATGCTTGATGGTAGAAGGTTCAAGGATTGGGGAGGGCCAAGGAAGACATAAGGCCACCAGAGTATTACTTTACAGTCTCAGCTACTTTTCTGTTTCTGCGATAAAACACCACAGCCAAGGTAACTTATAAAAGGAAGCATTTAATTGGGCTTCTGGTTTCAGAGGGTCAGAGTCCATGATGATGGGGCAAAGGCATGGCAGCAGGAATGGCTGAGAGCTCACATCTTGAGCCCTAGCAGGAGGCAGAGGGCACACTGGGTTTTGCATGAGTCTTTTGAAGACTCAAAGCCCACACCCCCAGTGACACATCTCCCACAAGGCCACACCTCCTAGTCTTTTCCAAGCAGTTTGTCCAATGGGGACCAAGTATTCAAACACATGAGCCTGTGAGGACCATTTGCATTTAAACCACCACATTTACAAAGAATGCAGTGTAATTTATTTTCACTGAAGTAATGTGAATTTCCAATGGAAATAGATAAGTCTGTGTTTTTAAAAAACGTGTGTGTGTGTGTGTGTGTGTGTGTGTGTGTGTGTGTGCACAAACGTAGTGTCAAGGAGGTTTTCTCTTTAGGCTCTCATTTAGTCTAAATGTCTTCCCCTCAGTGGATCCTGAGTCAGGTAACTCTTACCCTCTGTAGTGGTTCACTAACTCAACAGACACCAAAAGTTACTGGCATTCCGAGTCTGAAAAGGGTAGAATTGCAGAGCAGAAGAAACAAGGAGGATAAATTCATCAGGGGAGTCAGGTAGAGGCTCTTGGAGATAGGTTAGGGGGTGGGGAGTGAGTGGAAAGTAAAGAGAAAGAGGAGAGAAAGGGGATGGGGGTGGAGCCTCCTATGGGTAAGTGCAGCTCTGGAAGACTTCTGTTTGTAGCAAGAACAGAGTTGCTGGCTAGAGACAAACACTGTTTCCCCTGCTTTTTCATACCTCTCTGAATCACTGGTCCAGAGGGCTGTGCCTTGGGCTCCGGGCTTCCATCTGGAGGCGGTGTCTGGTCATACTCCCATCTAAAACTGGGAGCTGGGAATACTTGATGCTGGGATCAGACTTACTTCTCTGCTGATAGCTGTGTGAGGAAGCATGGTTTCAGACACATCTGTGCATGACCTCTGCACAGACACCCATATCCATCCGTGTTGGATTCCTTGCAAGTGGGTGATTGAACTGTACAATAGACAGAATGGAGGATCAATAAAGTCCCACCCAAACTTTCTTCTCCCCATAGTATTGCTAGAAACAAACTTCTAGTGCCTGGAAAAAAAGCAAAACAAAACAAAGCAGTTGATGGTAAAGGGTGTAATAAAAATAATCCACGTCTTAGTTGAATAACTGCTTTGTGACTAGCACATTATATTATCTAATTTAGCTCTTCAAATGACATTGTGTTTGTAGGGATTAATATAATAGTGTATCTTAAAGAAAAAAAGAGGATGGATAGTTAAGTTGATCCAAGAAAGAGGTGACAAATGAGTTTACTTACCTGCAAAGTACTGTCATTATTGCTGACCTGAATCGTTCACTCAGGGACTGTCTGTGCTCTGCACTGTGATGTCAGTTCCTTAAGGACAAGGGCCTTGTCAACCTTCCTTAGCACTGAGTTTCTGGTTCCAGGGAAGTGGGGAAAAAAAAAAAGGCCGGCACTTCATAAGCACTCCATGAATGCTTGGCTAAGTAAAGGCTGTCATGGTGTCCAGAAGGCCCAGAAAATAACAGAACATCAAATACGTTAGACATCTTTTGCTTCTGCTGATTATTTTTCTGCACTCAAACCATCATTGTGCTCTATTGTCTTCCTTTATATTCATCCCCATCACCCATGTCATCTCCAATTCCCTTGCCTCACAATGGCTTCCCTGCTCCACCCTGCGCAGTTTTTGCATCCTGCTATTTGAGATAGTCACGGAGCCTCTACCTATTGTCTTGACCCATCTAGAAACTTCTCTGCACGTCTCCTAAGTTCACTTATCTGAAGGTGTCCCAGTAAAGAACATTTTACTCTTGAAACAAGATCCTGTCTTTTAAAATCCCCTGGGGCTATCAAAGCTGGGCCACACTTTGAAGAACCCTGGCAAAGTTTCTCAGAGCTGTGAACTGCCAAACTTTGAAGACATCCTGGTCATTGTTGAGTTTTGATGAGGCGGATGATTGCTATTAGATACTTCAAGAGGTGGAAACGAAGGCAGAGATTGGATGTTTACATGATTCCAAAGTGCAGAACTATAATTGGGGACGAAGCTATGTGGAGGAAGATTTTAATTTAGTATACAATGAAACTTTGAAATACTTTGAAATAATTAGTTTATGAATGAAACAGGCCACTAGGACAGGGGATGGGAGGCAGCCGACCCTGCTTTGGAGGGGATTCAAACAAAGTGAGAGACTGAGCTAAGTGAGCGTGCGTTCATATCACAATCTGTTGGCTCAAAGCTCCTCACTATGATGGAACGTTCTGCAATACGTCTTGTGCATAAATGTGACATTCTCTTTTGTATTCAAATTAAGAAACTAGGGTTGAGAATAAGTGTGCAGGCAAGACAGCATGAAAACAAAAGTGAGCATGAGAGAGAGAGAAATCTGAAGGGGGAGGGCAGCAGGGAGGTGGAAGGGGACGTGAAGGGGTTTGTATGTAAGACCTAGAAGTGAGTTTTAAATTCAATACTTGTTCCTCCTTCCTAAGGAGTGCACATTCTTTGTATCCACTGTGCCGTCATTATTGCAGCCACTGTGGGAAGATACAGTTTCTCCCTAGTATGGGAAATGGGGAGCCATCCCTGGGCTGCTTCTTTGGCAATCTAAATACCCGGGAGAGACATGGTCTGTGATAACAGAGCGGGGAACCTGTGTCAGCCAGACGCCAGCTTGTGCCGTGTCCTGTAATATTTAATACTTCGATCCAGAACGCTTACAATCACTGCCTGAAACCCACAGCATTTTTGACAGGTAAGTGGTGTCATTCCCAAGTCAGAGAGGAAGCAATAGGAGGGATTTAGTCCTGGTTGTGTGCTTCAGGGCTGCAAGCAGAAGGTGAACCTGGCAGTTTCCTGCTCTGTTCATCCAGCACTGTAATAGAGCCATTGACGCTGTGCTCCCAAATGTCTTTGAAGGCCACGAGGGTGGCCGCCTCTCACTTGGTCCTGATTGTTTAGTCTAAATATAATCCTGTCCTTCCTTCCTCCATCTCTTCTTCCCTCCCTTCCTTCTTTAAATTATGGACTTGTTTGTGGGGATTGCTTGTTTTTTATGCGCAAGCGTGTGTTCTAGAATGTGTGTGGATTATCCCTCCGCCCATCCTTTACCCATGGTTCCTTGCTTTCTACTTTCAGAGAAAGACTTCTCATTATAGCGTTTCTGATAGCAACTTTCTGAATGTGAATAAGTGAAAATTATTTTCTCCTCAAAAAATATTGCCGTACTTACTGACGTTTCTGGCAACTCCTTTTCTACCCACAATGGGAAGTTTTGATAAAGTAAATTATCTTTTGTGCAGAATCATTCTCCTTTGTGTTTCTCCTTGCCTACTCTTCTCTCGGTTCCCTATTGAATGACAGTTTCTCCATATGACTTTACAAGTCGTAATTGCTTTGCTCTCCAGAAGAGAAAGGTAGGTTCATTTTCTCCCTCTATCAACAAGCATCTGGGTGAGTGGATTGTAGCACTGCTCATTATAGTCGCTTTGCTCTGCTCAGTTTTTTAAAAATGATAATTGCCGTTGTCATTCTTTGTAATAGAAACTATAGAAAGTGTCTGTTAAAGAAGAGCAGGATTAACAAGTCAGAATTTATTTTCAAAATGAATTGATAAGGAAATTTTGTGTTTCATTTCAAAGTATTAATTAGATGGCAAGGAACTCATGAAGTGAAATAAACCAAGGGTGGACGGACATACTTGACATCGATACAGGCCATCTGGAAAGGAACCCGGAAGTGTTGAGCTGTCTGCCGGAACTGGGGGCCTCATTCTGCGGTCCTTAAGACTTACAGTCTCTTCAAAATCCTAACGCTTGTCTCTGTTTTTCACATGGGTGCTTTCTTTTCATATTTGTCTTCTTCAAATGTCAACTTTCTCTCTGAGTTTGTACTTGTGGGTCTGTGTTTATGTTCGAGATTGTTATAGTCAGTCTAAAATGGGCAGAGCATACACCAGCCAGCAGCTCCGCTCTGCCTTCCTTTGTCAAGAGCAAGAATTGCCCGTCAAAGCGACCACTGTTCGAAGTGAAGCCGGACACAATGATGCAGCTATGTTTGCTACTCTAGGGCACCTTAAGGAGGTCAAAGAATAAAGCTCATGGATTTCATGTCGAGATTAACCATAGGGAAATCACTTTGTAGAGTTCCACAGTTTCCCTCTTTGGTTCACATTTTCTTCATGCCTAAGTTCCGCCGTTCTTGCCAGACACTATGGTGGTCCAACTTCAGAGCCTCTCTTTGGAGAAGAGGTTGGGACCCTCGGTGTCTGTTGCTTTCACCATTTTGACCATGGTAAGAATTTGTTCTGCCAATTGGATGAAAAAAGTTGCAGTTTCCAATAAACAGTTTTGTTTATTGGAATAAAGAAAAAAGTTTCATTTATGGTTGAACATTTAGCAGTCACTTATTCTCATCACCTTGGTCAGCTATGAGTCAGCAGTTACTACAGCCCTCTGCAAAGAGAAACTTATCTAAGAAAAATTGAAAGGCAATACTGATCTATGGTCATTAACACAATTATTTAGAAAGCAATTTGATGGGTGCACCATGTCCATTTAACAGTATAACATCAGTAGCTTTCCCACTGAGATCTATGAGTGCCCCAGCTGTGGGATTTTGACCAGGTTCACAGTACCAGTCATGAGTTCCCTCCCCTGGAGCAGGCCCTACTTTCAATCAGAAAGTGTTTAGTTACCCCTGTAACAGACTAGCCACTGTTGAGTCACTGGGCAGATCTTGCCTGGCTGGTTGGTAGAGTTGAGTGCAGGGGTCACAGTTGAGTGAGACCCTCAGGGACAGTTCTCCCCAGCAGCCTTTGCAGCGTCTCTAGAACTATGTGGGCTAGCCAATAAATAGGGAGGAAGCTTCCAGCCCAGTTCGTTTGATTTCTCTACATCCTGTGACCAGAGTATGTGGTGTCCCTCAAACTAGAAAGAATGTTACTGTATAGTCTTGTTGGGCAGCTAACAGCAATGACAATTATATATATATGGTATATATCATATACATATATACCATATTCACATACACCATATACATACATATACCATATACATATATCATATACATACACACATACATATACCATATACATATATATACCACATATATATACCACACACATATACATACATATATATATATATGTATATGGTATATGAGTGCTTTGTCTGCAGAAGGCATTGGATCCATGGGACTACAGTTATAGATGGTTGTGAGCTGCCATGTGGGTGCTGGGAATTGAACTCAGGACCTCTGGAAGAGCACCCAGGGCTCTTAATTGCTGAACCATCTCTTAAGTTCCCCATCCTTTTGTTGGTTTTAATGCGGCGGTGCAATGTTATTCATTAAGTGGCGCTGTTAGTGTGTGAGAAAAGCCACGAGGCACAACAAAATTCACTATCAGAGTTTATTAGGAGAACGGAGGGACAGAAGAGAATGTGATCAGGCCTGTGGAAGACATGTGCAGAGAGAGAGAGGGGTGGGGAAGAAGAAGAAGGGGGAGGAGTCTGTGATCTGCTTTTTATGCATTCCCCCCTGCACGTGCGTATATGGGCTTATGGAGCTACGCCATGCATGTGCATAGATTGCGTGATCACATTGAGTGCAAATTATGCGACCATGCAGCTCATGGATTACGTAGGGCATAAAGCTCTGGAATGACTAAGCATCTGAACAGCGCATGTGCGGCCATGCAGCTGGGGGAGTGGCCAGGAATTCTCTTGAGCCTTCCCACTCCAAGTGGTTCTCTCTAGAGCCCTTTCCCTTCATTCCATGTCACACGGGTTCTACTACCATTTATACCCTTAAAGTGTCCTTTTTCTTTCTCTCATGTCCCCTGAATAGTCTTCTAGGCTCTAGCAATACTCACTCCCATGTAAATTTACATCCCCGAAAATTAGAAGCTAAAAATCTGCATATTAGAGAAAGCATGCTGTGCATGTCTTTCTGAGCCTCGTTTTTCTGTGCAGCGAAATAAAATTATAATATATACATCCATTTTGCTATCATTAGCCATTCATCTGATGATGGATATGTAGGCTGATCCTGTTTCCTTGCTATGGTGATTGAACAGCAATAAACATAGATGTCCAAGCATCTCTGTGGTAGGATATGGAGTCATTTGGGTATATGCCCAGGAGTGCTGTAGCTCAGTCACATGGCAGCTCTATGTTTTAGTTTTCTGAGACATCGCCACACTGATTTCTGTAGTGACCAGACATGTTTACATTTAATAAGAGTTTCCCTTTATTCACCTCCTTGCCAGCATTTTTATCTTGTCTTTTCTTGGTGATAGCCATGCTAACTAGAATGAGATATAATCTTACAATAGTTTTTGTTTGCATTTTTCTGATACCTAAGGATATTAAGCATTTAAAAAATATTTATTGGCCATCTCTTTCTTTTCTTCTTCTTTCCT
>CABHPP010147681.1:0-24493 GCA_902168425.1 Peromyscus attwateri | reverse complement strand
CCTCCCTTCCTTCCTTCCTTCCTTCCTTCCTTCCTTCCTTCCTTCCTTCCTGTTCCTTGTATATTCCATATATTTGTCCTCTGTAGATGTGTAGCTGGCAAAGGTTTTCTCCCATCCTACAGGCTGCCTCTTCATTTTATTTACAGTTTCCTTTGCTGTGCAGAAGTTTTTTAATTTCACAAGTTCCCATTTGTCATTTGTTGGCCCCATTTCCTGCATGGCCAGAAGATTCCTATTTAAATAGTCCTCATATATACCTATATCTTCTAGAACATTCCCCCCGTGTTTTTCTTTAAGCAGTTACAGGTGTTGTATTAAGGCCTTTGATCCATTTGGAGTAGTTTTTGTTTAGGTAGGAGATAGGGGTCTAGTTTCATTCTTGTGCATGTAGGTATCCAGTTTTCCCAGTACTATTTGCTGAAGAGGCTATCAGCGGGGACTAGGGTGTAGCAGGGCGGAAATGTCATTTTACTCTATTGGACTGCTATCAAGGACCCCACCAGGCTTTATCACCAGTCCCCCTCCGAGAGTAAAATACTGTTTGCAACAACAGTCTCTATCCATGGATAGACCCACTGTGAAAAGAGATTAATAGTCAATCCCAAAACAAGTCACCGGCTAAGCCCCAGCTTTGGAGAGTAAAGGGACACTGTTAGACTGTGTATTCTCTAGTCATCACGTGTACGAATGGAAAGAAAGAAAGGAGAATAAACAATCACACTGGTGATTAATGTATGGACGACAGAGAGGAAGTAGATGAGAGAATATGAACAGAAAGGGGACTTGGTGGCAGAAAAGGTGGCTTGGGGGAGATGAAGTTTTGGCGCACGTAGACTGAAGAGAGAGGTAGATATTTCTCAAGATGCTGGGCCACAGAAAACTTGCAAACCATGAGTGCCTGTGTTCTTTGGAGAGAAAGAAGGAAAACAAGGATAATGAGGGAAAAAGGAATAGTGTGAAAATAGAGTATGACCCAGCTAGCCTGCTAAAATTGTGTTGCCTATTAAATGAAGAAGGGGTGTGTGTATGTGGGTGGGGGACTGGAAAGAGGCTCAGGATATGACGACTGGCTGGGTTGATGGCTGAGTTGTGTCTGCGGTCTCCCGCAGTCCTTCCCTGGCCCCTGGGAGCCTGTCTCACACCCACGGAGTTCCTCCGGTAGGGTTCTTCTCCCAATTATCTCTGTGTAGACTTGTTTTCTTCTTCACGTCTCTGTGCCACAATTCTGTTTTCTGGTGAATGATTATTTTTTTGATTCCAATTTGACAAGTTGCAATTGCTTTGGTCCTAATTGTCAATGACCTCCTGCTTTTCTCTCCTGATGAGGGTCCACTTACCATCTGCTTCTGAGTTATCTCATGAAAAGCCTCCTGAAGTGTGAGTGGCCCTCCTCACCTGGAAGCAAGGTCCCCCTTTATTCAGTTCTTCACACCCTGCTCATATGAGCACCATTGGTTGTTTTATCTCTAACACCTAGCATGGAGTCTGACAGAGCCTCAGTAAATACGTGTTGAATAAATAGAAGATATACTTTCTGGTCTCAGGTACTTAGAGTAGAATGAAGGCGCTTATCTTTTCAGTGGGGGAGACCCCAGAATTCTGTCCTTACACTAATCTTTGCCCTTAAAAGTACTACAGATTTATTCAATGGATGCTTTGGGCTTTTGTGACATTTTGATGTTGCTCAGCCATTCGCGCTAACATCTGGAGTTAGTTCACAATAGGAGGCATGTGGAGCGTGTCTGTGCCAACTTTCCCCTGTAGCCTGCAGTAATAAATTACTTCCTTGCTGTAACCAGAGGCAGATTTGCACTACAGGCCCTGCCTGGTCACGTGTTTGCTCCTGGCTTAAGGACTCCCTTCAGCTTGCTGCTCATTTGTAAAGCAGACATGCCTGATGCATCCAGAGCCCCTTGGTGGAACCAGAGCCAGCAGCAGTGTGTTCTGTCCGCTCACACATTCTGTTTCTCAGGCCTTTGTGTGTGTGTGTGTGTGTGTGTGTGTGTGTGTGTGTGTGTGTGTGTGTACACAACCCCACATCACTTTCTAGATATTTGCTGTCTGCGTCATTCTCACTCCTACTGTAATTGTGGTTAAAGTCAACATCCCACCCTCTTTTTTTGTTGTCCAGGGGGCAGTAGGAGTAAGAATGATGGCTATAATGCAGACAGCAAGTATCTATTTGCTTATTAGTCTTATTAATAAACACAAACCTGGAGCCAGGTATTGGGGTGAACGCTGAAAGATCAGAGAGACAGAACAAGCCACAGCTAACTTCACCTCGCCAACTTCTCAGCTGATCCCGTTTCCTCAGACTGGAAGCTTCTGAGTCCTCATCCAAATGGATCTCAGTTGAACTGCTGCTCAAAAGCCTAAAAGCTTAAAAAGCCTCTAGCTCCTGGTCCTCACGCCTTATATACCTTTCTGCTTCCTGCCATCACTTCCAGGGATTAAAGGCGTGTGTCTTTTCCAAGTAAGACATGAGATTCCAAGTGCTGGGATTAAAGGTGTGAGTGCCACCATGTCTAGCTTCTATGTCTATCTGGTGGCTGTTCTGTTCTCTGACCCCAGATAAGTTTATTAGGGTTCACAATATATTGGGGAACACAATATCACCACAGCTGTACAACATCTGAATTATACACTATCCACTGTGTGTCTCTACCATATAGAGACTTGAAAATAGTACAGGTGGTGTTAGCACACCTGAGCTAATGCCCATGCCTTTGGATCACTTTGGAAATCAGCATGTGTTTGGTTTCCTGTTCTTGTTACTGATTTTGAAATCCCCTGCTGGATTTTTTTCCCATATGGATCTGGCAGGTTGGCTGCTCCTGGTGTGTGTTCAGCATGTCCTCTGTCCCCAAATTGTCTGATAATTAGAGCAGAACTATCTGGTAGAAATACATAGGGAAAGTCATATAGGTGCTTTAAAGGGTTCTAGAAAGTTCCTAATTACTTTCCACAGGAGTCCTGTTACGGTGTGCTCCCTGCAGCACCATTTGCCAGGGGCTTGCAAGCAGTAAGCTGAACCATCAGCCTTAGAGCTCTGGTCTCTTGATTTTGTGAGAAAGAGTACCATGGTGTAGATTCATCCTACGCTTGTTTAATAACAGCAGCTAAGCATTTTTTGTTATGTCTAGGGGCTACTGACATTTCTTCTGCCAACTTCTACGTCTTTTGTCCATGGTCTAGTAGATTGTTGATTTTTAAAATATATTTTGTTTTCATTTTTTTTTTTTGAAATTACGTGTGTGTGTGTGTGTGTCCGTCCATGGAGGTCAGGAGTTGGATCCCCTGGCACTGGAGTTACAGGTGGTTGTGAGTCACCTGATGTGGATACTGGGAACTGAACTTGGTCCTCTGGAAGCAAGCACTCTTAACCTTTGAGCCATCTCTCCAGTCCTGTCATCATGTTATTCTTCCCTCTATTTCTTCCTCCCTCCCTCCTTCCTCCCTCTCTTCTTTCTTTTCTTTTTTTTTTTTCAAATTCTTTCTGTATGAGGAACATTTGTGCTTTGTTTGCCTTTGATATACATTAAATTGCATATGCAGTTTCTGATGGACACTGAGTTACCTTCTCGTCTGGTGTCTTTCTCTGCTGGGTGGTGGTATTGTGTTCCCCAAAATATTGTGTACCCTAATAAACTTATCTGGGGTCAGAGAATAGAACAGCCACTAGATAGACATAGAGGCCAGAAAATGGTGGCACACATGCCTTTAATCCTATCACTTGGGAGGCAGAGATCCATCCGGATCTCTGTGAGTTTAGAGTCACACTGGAAACAGCCAGGCATGGTGACTCACACCTTTAATCCCAGGAAGTGATGGCAGGAAGCAGAAAGGTATATAAGGCGTGAGGACCAGGAACTAGGCTGGTTAAGCTTACAGGCTTTTGAGAAGCAGTTCAGCTGAGATTCATTTGGATAAGGACAGAGAGGTTTTTCAGTCTCAGGAAACAGGATCAGCTGAGGAACTGGCAAGGTGAGGTGGCTGTGGTTTGTTCTGCTTCTCTGATATTTCAGCATTCACCCCAATACCTGGCTCCAGGTTTGTTCTTATTAATAAGACTTTTTAAGATTCATGCTACATCGCTGCTCCATCACAGTACCATTCTGTGGTCTGCCAAGAACAGTGCTTAGCTTTGCCCTTGTCATCCATCTGTTTCCTCGGCTCACCCAAGTTAGGAACAAACACGTATGTGCCTCTTAGCTAGGGTTTCTTTTTTATTATTAATATAATTAATTAATTTATTTTACACCCGACTAGTTAGGGTTTCTATTGCTGTGAAGAGACACCATGATCATGGTAACTCTCATAAAGGAAAACATTTAATAAGGGTGACTCACAGTTCAGAGGTTCAGTCCATTATCATCATGGTGGGAAACATGGTGGCATGCAGGCAGACATGGTGCTGGAGAAGGAGATGAGAGTTCATATCTTGATCAGCAGGCAACAGAAGGTGAACTGAGATCCTGGGCATGGCTTGAGCATATATGAGACCTCAGAGCCCACCTCCACAGTGACACACTTCTTCCAACAAGGCCATACCTACTCCAACAAAACCATACCTTTTAATAGTGCCACTTCCTATGAGCTTATGTGGGCCAATTACATTAAAATTACCACATTCCACTCTCTTGCCCCCATAGGCTTGTAGCCAAACCATAATGCAAAATGCATTTAGTCCAACTTCAAAAGTTTCCGTGTTCTATTACCATCTCAACAATGTTTAAAAGTTCATATTCTCTTCTGGGATTCACGTAATCTCTTAACTGCAATCTCCTATAAAATCAAAATAAAAAAACTGAATCATGGCACAGGATATACATTGCCATTCCAAAATGTAAGGAAGGGAGAATAGGGAGGAAATACTGGGCCAAAGCAAGACTGAAAACAAGCTGGGCAAACTCCAAACTCTGCTTCTCCATATCTGATTCCAAAATACTCTCCAGATCTCCAACTCCTTTCATCTTTGTTGACTGCAACACACTTCTTTCTCTTGGACTGGTTCCACTCCCTGTTAGCAGCTCTCTTCAGCATGTATCCCATGACTCTGGCATCTCCAACATCTTGGGGTCTCCAAGGCAATCCAGGCTTCTCCTTCACAGCTTCACACAATGGCTTCTGGGCCTCCATTCAGGGACACCCAGACACATGCCTGGCCTCAGCAGCTTTCCTTAGTTGTGGAAGAATATTCCAGAACTCCTTTCTTCTATCTTTGACTCTAAAGCCAGAACCACATGGCCAATGCTGTCCAGTTCTGTTGCTTTTTGGGGTGGAACATGGTCCCCTTGTTCAATTACATCTTCACCAGCTTTCTGTTTTCAGTGGATTCCTTCACTGCCTAAGCTTGGCTGTCCAGAAACTGAATCTGTAGACCAGGCTGGCCTTGAATTCAGAGATCTTTCAATGCATCTTTACCAGTTTTCTGTGTCTAACGTTTTCCTTCACTGCCTAAACTAGGCTGTTCTGGAACTTGCTCTGCAGACCAGGCTGGCCTCAAATTCAGGGATCCATCAGCCTCTGCCTCCGAGTGTTGGGCTTAAAGGTATACACTTCTATACATGGCTCTAAGCTTTTCTTTAATTCCTTTTCACAAGTTGAAAACTTAGCTGGGTGGGATCTTGCCCTGAGGTCACCACTCCCTTTATTCCATTTCTTAATCTGTTTTATCTCCTTGAACACAGAATTTAGCTCCGTTCCACTTCCTGGTGCTCCTTTTCTCCTCAAATATTTTTCCTTGCTCAGCTTGCTCCTTTTCATTGCATACCTTCATTAGAGTTAACACTAGTAACCACATGACAGAGTCTATACTAGGATGATTTTGAGATTTCCTCTGCCAACAGAATTAATCTAAATCTCTTCACTTTAGCCTCAGGCAGACTCTTCGGACAAGCACAAAAAGCAGCCACATTCTTCACCAAAAATCACAAGAACAGTCTCTAGGCCACATATTAATATTCTTCTGGTCTGAAACCTCTTGAGCCAGGCACCCACAGTTCAAATCATCTTCAGTACCACTGTCTTTCATTCTCCTATTAGTATGGCCCATTTAGCAGTGCTTAAAACATTCCATTGTTTTCCTAACTCAAAGTACTGAAGTTCAAATTTCTCCAAACAAAAGCATGGTCAGGCCTATCATAGCAATACCCCAGTGCCTGGTACCAACTTCTGTCTTAGGGTTTCTATTGCCATGAAGAGACATCATGACCCTGGTAACTCTTATAAAGTAAAACATTTAATTGAGTGGCTTTCATTTCAGAGATTCAGCCCAATATTATCATGGTGGGACATGGCAATGTGTCGGCAGACATGGTACTGGGGAGGTAGCTGAGAGTTCTGTGTCTTGTGCGGGCAATAGGAAATGAACTGAGATCCTGGGTGTAGCTTGAACATATATGAGACCTCAAACCCCACACAGTGACACACATCCTCCAACAAGGTCACACCTACTCCAACAAAGCCACACCTCCTAATAATAGCACCCCACTATGAGCTTATGGGGGCCACTTACATTCAAACTACCACAGTGCCCAAGCTGAACTCTTCAGTGGTGGGACTTGTATAAACTTTTGTGTTTCTCACAGTGGTTAACTTCAGTGAGATATTTAATAAATTGGTTGAAGTTTTATATCATGGGATTCAGAGCTTATACCTTTTTGCTCTATTTCTGGTATATCTTTGCTCATGTGGTTCTTACTGCCTGGAGTTTCTGTAGACTTGAGATCTGAACTACTGAGATCAGATCCTTCTCTCAAGGCTCATTTTCTGAACCATTTGCTTCCTCGAGGAATGCTTTCCTGATTTCTTCAAGTGGATCCATCCTTTCTTTCAAGTCTTTTATAATGATTATCTCTTTCCAGTTCTTACCATGAATCCCCTCCCTTTGTTTATATCTTTTGCAGAACTAAGCATGAGGTGACAATTAAAAGCTATTTATTGGATTGAAACTAAATCTGAAAGACATTGTACTTTCTACATTTTATGTGTGTAACTCTTATGTTTCCCATCTAAGTTCCTGTTACAAGCTTCTTGAAGATATATCAAATTAGACTCAAAGACTGGAAATATTTCAAACACTCGATTAACACCTTATTAAATATAAATTAACTAGCTTTAAAAATAGACTGTAATAATTTTAGTGTTAGCTATAGGTCTGATGGCTATTATTTTAGAGGTGGTAATGATGCAGCTAGAAGGTATCATTTCTGGCCCAGAATGAGCCTTAATTGGCAAATGGTAGTTTAATCGAGTTACCTGAAAAAAGTTGTTTTAATGGTTTAAAAATGATTCTGTTCTTTGCTTTGTCCTCTGCTTAAGAAATGGGTACAGAATTCATTTCAAAATATTGAGTTACTTGGTTTATAGGGTATTGTTTTTCATAATTGTACAGAGATCTTTGCTTACTCATTAGTTAGTCTTCACCCTGAAGAGCTGCTCTCAGTCCTGAACACCCTGTATTGTATGCTTGAATGTTGGGTATACATCTTCAGATAAGCATACAGCTTTGGAAATTATGTAATATTGTTTTGTGTAACTTTGGTTCTGTTTATAACTATTTTGAGAAACAGAATTAGGGAAAAGTGATCATATAAGCTTTCAGTCTAATGCTTAAGGATCTTGCCCATTCTTTAAAAAATAATTTTTACTTGTATTTTATGCCTTATAAATGTTTACCTGCATGTATGTATGTGTACCACATGCATACTTGGTGATCATGATCAGAAGAGGGAGCTGGATCCCTTGGAACTGTAGTTACAGACGGTTGTGAGCTACCATGTAGGTGCTGGGAACCAAACTTGGGTGCTCTGAAAGAGAAGCAAATGCTATTAACCACTGAGCCATTTCTCCAGCTCTGGTTCATGCCC
The DNA here is from genome assembly GCA_902168425.1 of Peromyscus attwateri. NCBI lineage: Eukaryota > Metazoa > Chordata > Mammalia > Rodentia > Cricetidae > Peromyscus > Peromyscus attwateri. The sequence continues at coordinate 16,622 of CABHPP010147681.1, read as the reverse complement.
ATTCTTATTTGTTACCTTTTGCTGCTGTTGTCACTAAAAGATACCAGTACCGTCCTATCTTAGCTAGGACTTCTATTGCTATGAAGAGATGCCATGACCATGGCAATTCTTATAAAGGAAAACATTTAATTGGGGCTGGCTTATAGTTTCAGAAATTTAGTCCATTGTGGTCATGGAGGGAAGCATGGAGGTATGTAGGCAGACATGGTGCTGGAGAGGTAGCTGAGAGTTTTACGTCTTTGATACACAGGCAGCAGGAAGAGGCTGCCACACTGGACCTAGTTTGAGCATCTGAGACCTCAAAGCCCACCGCCAGTGACATATTTCCTCCAACAAGGCCACACTTCCTCCAACAAAGCCAGACTTCCTAATAGTGCCACTCCCTATGGACCTCTGGGGGCCATTTTTATTCAAACTATCACATGTCCTGGAGGTCCCAGGAAGAGGATGACCATTGTTTCCAGATTGTTGATTTTAATATAATATTTGTGAAAATATTTTGTTTGCTATGATTATGGAGAACCATAAGTAAGTATAATCTGCCAGCTATATGATAAGGAATTCTGTGGAAACTGATTAGGAGTCAACTAAATGTGCAGGTTCCTTTGACCTGTCAAGAGGTTTTGGATGAGAAACCCTATGGTAGGGACTAGCAAATCAAATGAAGGTGGTTCTTGAAGGACCTTGGGAAGCACTGTTTTTTGTCTGCTTTTCATGTGGTGTGAACAAGGGAAGACATGTAAAAATTACGTTTCTTCTTTCCCTCACCAGCCTGTTAGTCTTGGTTATTATCTTAAAAATGTTACCCTCAACACATTTAATTAGTAGTTTTTTAGAACAGGCAACTTCATGTAGATTTATAAAGGAACTTTGACACTTTGCAAAGGATGGTTGCTTGAAGGATGTTCATTGGTACTCTCAACTACCGTCCCTACAGACTGAGTTGATCCCCCTCAAACTTATTTCTATCCCAGAAACCTCATCAGGCCTCTCGATGATCAATATTTAAGCCCTTCATCAAAGTCTATGGTGTCTGATTAGCCTATTCGAATGAACATTTCTAGTCTTTGTATATATAAAATAGAAAAGCAGCAGATGACGTGTCTTTATAGTTGTGTAGGGCCTCTTCATCATGAACTGTTGTCTCCTCTGCTTGGTCACAGGATGTTCAAACCCTGATGAAATGCATTTGGGTTTGAGAAGGGCTAATTCATTGCAAAGGAAAACTTTGGTAGAAAAAGCTATGGTGGAAATAATTTCTTAAATTTTTAGCCAGGTACCTAACAAGGATGAAGAGAATGGGTAATTTTTATTACATAATAGGGGACTAGAAATATTAAGAGTATGGGTAATTTTAGGGACTTTATAGGATGCGTCTGGTAGTTTATTTACTGAACCTAGCCACTCAAAGGCAGAACTAGTAGAGAAGCGGACTAATTGTCTTTTAGACTATGCTTCTGGACTCATTTCTTCTTTTGTTTTCCTATGGAAAGCAGATGACATTGATAATGGTTTTTTTTCTCTATTTCTTATAATGGGTGTTTCTGTTTAGCTAAATAATGGTGCATGCAATTCTTAAGTTAAAAGGTGGAAATTTAGGAAATAGTTTGTAACTGCTAATACTGTTTTAGTATAAAAATTAAATAAAGACTCAATAATTTAAATGGAATCATGTCTCATTTTTATGATGATTATGAAGTATATGAAGATTGGGGCAGGAATTTGTTAAACGAAAAAGCTTTGCATTTAGAGTAGATGCGCATACACACACACACACACACACACACACACACACACACAGACACACAGAGTCTGATTAGTGTTTGGAGACAGTCTTCACCAGGAGAAACTCTGTAGTGACTGAGGAAGGACTGCTCATGTGTGAAGATCTTATAGAACTTGAGCAGACTTCTCATCTGTGCTCTGTATATACTTTGCATGTGCCTGGGGATGTGATGGTGGGTACATGATTGCACTTCTTATTCTTCAATAAGCTAAAAGCAAAACAAAACGTCTCCCAGAACCTGTTTTTTGGTGTTATACAACATTGATCTTTTTGTTGTTTTTGAATAAAGTAGATTTCTCCCACCTGTCCAGGGACTGTTTTTGCTCATCTCTTTCGCTCTTGACTCTACTGTGGTTTGTTGGAGGTGGCTTTTTACTTGCTTCCTTTTGTACCTGGACGTTGACATTATAGTCATGTATTTGGTAAGACCATCTTATCCAATCTTGGTGGTTTAGGAAGTTGGGAGGTTTTCTGTTTCAGGGTGACCTGTCAATTGCTTTTCCCCATCACTTGTGACTTTCATTCTTTTTGATCATGTTGTTCATGCTAGCTAAGATTTTATTTAGGTTTGCATTTTGCTGACAAATATAGTTAGGATTTTAATGAAGAAGTTCATTTGATTCTTGAATTTTTCTTTTAATCTACACTGTCAACTCATTAAAAAAAAAGAGAAAGAAAGAAAAGAAAAGAAAAAAATCTTTGTGGAATAGACAGCTAGACCTCAGGGGTACCAAGTTGCTTAATAAATACAATATCATAGCAATTAAAAGTGACATTTTTCAGCAAGCCATCAACGTTCAGTGCTAACACTCATGTTTCTACAGTCACTTATTTGAAGTACCAAAGCATCCTTTGGAATCCATGTCTTAAATTGGAAGTTAGCATCACCTGCTGTTGAGAGACAGCCTCAGGTTTGTCCCTTAATGTGCTTTTCAGAATGCAACAATAGAATATAGGGTTGAAGCTACTTAGGGATCTCATTTTGATGGAGACATGGGAAATCAAATATATTAGCTGTCAAGAAAGGGCCTCACCAGGAATAACTGGCTTCAACGCTTGACTTGATTTTGTCTCTGAAGGGAATGATTTGTCACGAAATAGGTGTACTTTAAATCTTATTTGACCAGATTCTAGTTAAAAGTCCTTTGACTATCAAGAATTACACAGTAAATGCCAATCGTATTTTATTTGATATTAACATGAGCAGTTTAACATGAGCAGTTTAAGTTTAAAATTGTGTGATATAATTTTATTAATTGGAAAATGTCTTATGTCTTATTGTCTTTGATATTTTTCATGGGTAAGCCAACTGATATTGGTGAAATGATTAAGGCCACTCCACGTAGTTAAAAGGGAGGTTTATTTAGTGGTGTAACTTACAAATGAAGGGATAGGTAGGTTGCAGGGTCTAGGAAAGGCGTGGCACAGCCAGGCGGTGTTCTTTAGAGAACTCTGCTCCGTCTACCTCCAGCGTCCAGGGTCCAGGAACCAAGAGAGACGGTGCATCCAGGTGCATCCAGATCTCGGGTCTTCAGGGTCCTCTCTTGGCCCCGCCTTGTAGGCGTGACAGTTACCGAAGCCTCAATGGGGGTTGGAACTTCCAGATCAAGGTTGGAATGGCTACCCACTACAAACTACAGCTTGTGAGTTTTGAAAAGTGTTTTTGGTTTGTTCCTTTTTTATACTGACTATGGTAGAGTCTTAGCTTACAAAGTTTAACAATATGTTTCCTAGCCTTTAGCAGACAAAGTTAGTTGACCCATGTGGTTGGAGTAATGTCTTAGTAATGGAGCCTGTTAGAGTTTTTTGTCCATATTTGGAAAGGGTGATTAAGATTAAATTTACCAGAGAAACCCTGTCTCGAAAAACAAAAACAAAACAAAACAAAACAAAACAAAAAAGATTAAATTTACCATTTGTTCCATATTTGGGATCCTTGAATACACATTGTTTTTCCATACTGAATTTTCTCTCTGTTTTTGTTTTTTTCTTTTTTGGTGTGTGTGTATGGGGGGGCGGGGGCAGTGTCTCACCCTGTAGTCCTGGCTGGCCTGGGACTTCGTATGTAGACCAAGCTAGCCTCAAACTCACAGAGATTTGCCTGCCACTGCCTCCTGAATGATAGAATTGAGGGGGTGCACCACCATGCTCAGTTTAGACTGAATTTTATCCGAGTATTGGGGCCTGTGGAGCAGTCCTTGCTATGGTCTATGTTGTGTGTCTCATCTGATAGTCTTGAATACGTTGCGGAGGGATAACTGTGTCCAGTCTGTGGAAAGGATTTACTGAGGGAGGGGGATCAGCGTCGGGATGTGAGTTGAATGCAGTGAGTCATTTTCATTACTTGCATTTGCCGTTCCCCCGTTAGCCTGTCTCTTGCCAGATCAAAGTCTGTTTTCCATACCGGATTGTGGTTTCGGCCTCGGTCAGCGTTTAGAAAGTGGAGACAGTTGGTATATGAATATGTACTTAACTTTTGGTCTTGCTATTACCCAAATACTGTAGTTTGGATCTTCAGCTTCCTCTAGTGGCTCGTGCATTAAAGACCTGTTCTCTGCAGAGGGGCTAGCAGGAAAGTGCCTTATCTCATGACAGGTGTTCTGGTCACAGTGTCCATGGAGGTGTCTGAGACTGGTGTCCACCAGTCTCCTCTCTGTCTCTTCTGTTTCCTGGTCATGCATCTCATGGACTTCTGTCATGATGTGGTTTGGTGCTTTGTCATAGTCCCCAAAGTAGTGGGACTAGCTGACAATGGGTGGAGACCCCCAAAACCATGAGCCTAAACAAGCATTCTCTATTTGAAAGCTGGCTGTCTCAGGTTTTTGACAGCACCAGAAAACAGAATAAAACATTAAGTGGTATTCCCAGTGGAAGAAACCAAGGATACAAAAGGCTTATGAAGAGGCAAGAGCTCCTGCTGGCCGATGCCCTCACTCATTCCCAACAACACCTCCTTTAGCCAGTTTCCAAAGTGTTTCCGGTAGTTATTTAAATAAAATTCATCAGGTCTTGATTTACTGACCACAGGCAATGTCTACTTCTTAGAGTGAAAGATAAAGGTTTACCTAACTCACCCACATGCTCCTGCTCTCGCCTAACATGTTGGTGGTTACGTTATTAGTTTTAGCTTTGTAATTAGTTTTCTTTATAACTTCAGAAAATAGGTCAATGATTCTGTTTCTTTCTCCTTTTACTTCAGTTGATTGGTTTGATTTTTCTGTAAGCTGGAAAATTGGTCCCCCTATGATTTCCTCTGCCTCCTTCTCTTCCTACCTCCCTCCAGGTTAGTTTTTGCTTTATATTGTTGAAGTTCATAACATTCACATTCTGATCTGCAATTGCAGCCACATTATTCGTGTTTTCTGTTTTATGCCTTTGAGTTAAAAATAAAAAGTCTTTGTATCACTAGGAATTCATCATCATCATCATCATCATCATCATCATCATCATCATGCTGTCAAAAGTTGTAGCATGCTATGATTGTGTTCCTCTGATTCTGATTCTGTTCCATACCCCTCGGCAGCTCATCAAGGTAAGATGGAATCCTTTCCTTTATTTTTATTTATGCATGTATTTATTTATTTTTGTTTTTTTTGAGACAGAGTTTCTCTGTGTAGCCTTGGCTATCCTGGACCAGGCTGGCCTTGAACTTTCAGAGATCTGCCTGCCTCAGCTTCCTGAGTGCTGGGATTAAAGGTGTGCACCACCACCACCACCACCACCACCACCACCACCACCACCACCACCTGGTGGAATCCTTTCTTTGATATGTCTCTGTTTTCTTTTCTTAAGATTTCTGTTAATCAGATGCTGGCTAACCCTTATTAATTTTATGCAGCTCTCTGCTTTTTACTCAGATTAAATTTCTTTCCTGTTCTGCATTCTGGTGGATCCATACAAATTTGTTTTCCATCCAACTCATCACACTTCATTATTTCAGCAGCTAACCTTGCTGTTCTGTTTCCTCACCGCTTCTAGAATATACCATCATGAATCGTACTTCTTGCTACAGGTCTCTTCTGATCTTCTCCAAGCAGTGCTCTTCCTCTGCCTGTGAAAAACCAAGCTACCCTATTTATGAAACCTGCAGAACTCTCTGGTCCATTGATGTCCCACATGGTCTCAGCCTTCTTATGGCATCTCTTCCTTGTGTCCTTTTAAACTGATATTTAGTGAATTTCAACGGAGAAGCGGCAAAGAAAGGCATGTCTTGGGTCCGCCATCTTGAACTATATTCTGCTGAATTTTCGTCTCACTGTTAGTTTTCTGTGAAGACACCCAGACTGTCTATCACTTTAAAATAAGTGCCAACACATTCCATGGTGTTTCTTCTTCTATTCTTTCAGTTAGGAAGATATTTCTTCCTGAATGCTTGGTCAGAACTTTGGTTCTTATAGTGAAATGAATGGATATTTTAGTTTTACTGTTTGTAAATTTTCTTCAAGTCGATTTAAGTTTTTTCTTTTCACACACTTACACATATTTAAAAAGCTTGATTGCCTACAGAATTTTCAATGTGCCATTCAAACTCACTTATGTGTTTTTCTATCACATGTCAGCCATGGATTTCCCATGCAGTCACTCACTGATACAGCTTCTTAACACATCCTGCCCAGGCTTTTGCTCTGTGCTTGTTTCTTCCTGTGATTTGTTTTTCTGATAAATTTCTCTTCTGACACACTTTTACACTTACTTGTCATTAGCATTTTTTTACAGAATGCTTTAAGCACACATTTGCTTACTCCCCCTCCCCCTCCAGTGTATTTCTGGATGAGAAAATATTTTATATGTTGGTATAGATTTCCAGTATCCACTTTTTCCCTCTTTGTATTCTCTGTGTGTCTCAGTTATTTTTGCAACAACACTGCGATGAACTGAATTGTCCCCTGCAAGGTCATATTTTCAAGCCCTAACTCTGACATGACTATATGTGGATACAGGAATGTTATGGAAATAGTAAGTTTAGATGAGACCATAAAAGTAGGGCCCTGCACTGACATGATTAATGTGCTTACAGGAAGAGATGCCAGCATCTCTTTTTCCCCGTGCCATGTGAGGATATGGAAAGAAACAGTTATTTGCAGGGCAGGCGAGCCCTCCCAGGAGCTGAGCCGGCTGGCACCTTGAGTGTTTTGTATTTTGTCTCGGTGCCTTTCAGCCACATAGGTTCTGGCAGAACTAGTAACAGGTTTGTTGACAGGGCTGATCTGGTTTAACCAAGAGTGGCTGTCTCTCCTGCTACCATACTTTCTCAGAGAAAGTTCTTTTCCTGTCTTGTGTCTCTCTGGGATGTCTATAATTGTCTGATCTTTTCATTTATAAAACATCCTAGTTTAAAGTGGCTGGAAAAAGTGCATCTAGGCACTGCTCAGTGGGTAAATCACTCACTGCACCAGTGTGAGGACTTGAGTTCGGAGTCCCAGAGACCACTGGAAAGTCATGTGGTGCATGCCATCCCTGTTCTCCTAAGACAAGATGGGAGGTGGAGGCAGGAGGAGCTGAGGAAGTGAGAGGGCTGGCTAGCATGGCGTGCACAGCAGCAGATGAGAAACTTCTCACTTAAGATTCAGAAAGTGATTACTGTCACTCAAGGTTGTCCTCTGACATCCATATGTGCCCTATGGCAAGAGTGTACCCACACCCCTTCATACACTGCCTCCTGTAGCTGGAGAATTTCTCTCCAGCTCCCACCAAGTCCCGCCAGTCCCGGAGCCCACTTATAAAATAAACACACAGATGCTTATATTATTTAAACTCTTTGGCCATTAGCTCAGGCCTATCATTGTCTAGCTCTTACTCTTATATTTAGCCCATTTCTATTAATCTCTACTTTGCCACGTGGCTCGTGGCTTACTGGTACCTTACATCTTGCTTGTCCTGGCAGCGGCTCCAGGCAGTCTTCTTTTTTGCCCTCCTGTTCCCTCAGTTCTCCTCTCTGTTAGTTCCACCTATACTTCCTGTCTGGCTACTGGCCAATCAGTGTTTATTTATACAGAGAGATATCCACAGCAGCCCCCCATACCCATTTAGTTTCTGTGCAAACTTCAATTTTCTACTCAACTCACAGATTCTAGATGCCTTTGCAGTCCAGTTGTAGCTTCTCTCTTCGCTCCCTGCTGCTCCTGCATTTCTTTCCTTGTATTCTCAGGTCCTTGCTCCCAGCAGGGTCAGTGGTGTGGGAAGAATGAACTTAAAAGGACAAAGGATGATGTGGCTGCTGCTATTACCTGGCCATTGACACCTCCTGTTTGTACCAGGGTTCAAACAGTGTCCATCTCTCCATCCTCTTGTTTAATGTTTTTCTCATGTGAGTCAATGCACATGCCCTAGCTACAACTTCAGAATCTTTATGAATTTGCATCTTCCAGTTACGGACTGAGACTTAGCAGCCTGAACAATAGAAGCTTCCTTTCCAACCGCTCTGGAGACTGGAAGTCCAGGAAAAAGGGGCCAGACAATTTGTGCCTTTTCCTGGCTTGCAGATGGTTGTGACCCTTCCTGCCCCAGAGGTATTCACAGACTCTTCTGGCCAGAGAAAGCTTTTTTCAGCAGTGAGCTTGTTTACTGTGGACCTTTCAAGGCATTTTCTTCCTTGCTGCCATTTAAAGTATCCTCTGACCACAGAAAACATCAAACATCATCACTGATGTTTGAGTAAATGCTGCCCCACTTTGCCCTGTAATTTTTGTTCGTTTGTCATTTACCTGAAACAGACTCCCATTTCGTGCCTTTTACAGGCATGGAGCTGACATAGGCCTTTGCTGAGTGAATTTCCCTCAACTTTTTAGAGATTTGTACTAATTTTCCCTCAAGAATTTTCTTGCATTCTGTATCAGTATTTGCATAGGACTGACTGCTTATAAATTTAGCAAGAAACCATCCGTAAGGGCTTTCCCTGCCTACAGAAAGTCCAAGGATCACTGATGAGTTCTTTTTTCCTAGAGATGGTACTCCCATTAAATGGCAGAAGGGAAGGCACTGTACCCAACTTTCTATGGCTCTACCCACATCCTTTAAATAACACCTTAATTAATCTCTAGCTTTCTCTTATGTGGGCTAGAGGCTGGGGGGGGGGGACTGGACACTGATGAGCTGTCCTGACACTGATGAGCTGTCCTGACACCATTGATAAGTCTTAGGAGAATAATCCAACATCTCTCTATAGATGATAGTTTCTTACCACCCACTGTCCTTTGTGTTCGTATTTCTGCTGGAATTCTACAACTGCAAAGAAGTTCCACTTAACATCTGTTACAGGATGTGCATGTCTCACATTTGCTTTGACCCGAGAAGGACCAGTGTCTTCTCCCAGTTAAACAGGAGTGTAGGAAATGAGTGGAAGGCTAAGCGTGATTCTTTCTATGGATATTCAAATTCAGTGAGTTCATTTTATGTACAGAAAAAGAGTGTTTTCCTAGTTCTCTATGTTCTGTCTTCTGCCCAAATTTCCTTTAGTCGAACAATCTGCATAGGTATTTTTCCCTTACCAAACAGTAGTCATTTCCCTCCGATGTCCCATACCCATAGCAAAATGCTGATTGGGCGATTGGCAGTGAGCTGAGATGGACACATAACAGCCACTTGGAAAGAAATTCTGCAGCTCCGAATTGGCTGATGAAGTTGCAGGAGAAGCAGGAGGTTGTACTGAGTGTGAGCACTGAATCCAGAGGGGAAGGTTGTGTTTATTTGGGCAGAGAAAAATTGAAAAAGGAAATCAATCTCTTATTTTAGTTAGCTCTTCAAAATATTCTGAATTTAGAAGAATCCTAAACTCACTTGTATGACTGCATTAATCTAAAACAAACAAACAAACACACCACCACCAAGGACGACGACAACAACAACAACAACAACAACATGCACTTTATAAACCCCAGGGAGCAAGCACCACTAAAATACTCTTCTGTATCTACAGACTTACACTGGTGAATCACCTAACATGCTAATAACCCCATCTGTGTTCCATACTTAAAAGGCCGCCCATCAAGTACTTTGGCTAGGAGGAACGTTCCTTTAGAGCTCCATACTTTGTGCTTATGTGAAAATGACAAGATCCGCAGCCTCTTCTGAGGATTGTGTGGCAGAATATTATTTACCATGGTAACAGATCTTCGTACTAACAATATGGGAGTGACTTTGCAGCTAGTTCAAGCAGGAGTGCATCTTGACTTGGAGGGAATAAGCTGTTCTCTAAGTTCAGCGATTTGGAGCAGGTACAAGCCCAGCAGAGAAAATGACATTCTGTATAGGACATTGCACAGTCAGCTTGCTCCAGCTTACAAAGACTTTGTGTGAAAAAGTCACGTTCGAACAATCTAGTAGGGGTGGGGGTGGGGGTGGGGGAGAATCTGAGCGAGAGTGGAGGGAAGTGCCACTGCCAGAGAAAGAGAATGAGGAAGAGCAATCGGTGGTGCTTGTAGGGAGGGGGACAGAAGGGAATGTCTGTGCTTATTGATGTCTAGGAAAACTGATAGCAGTAGTTTCTACCCTACCCTCCAGGATCAAAAGGACAGTAGGCTATCAATGTTCTGTTTATGTAAATATAAAAGCATTAGCTGAAGAAAGACATGTACTTATCATGCTCTTAAAACATCTGCTCTTGCCAAGCACTTGAAAATAATCATGCCCCAACAGGAGCAAAACAGCTGTGCAGGAATCCATAGCCACCACTATTTGTGCGCCTAGAATATATATATATATACGATAAACTACAGAAACGGACCCCGGGGGTATTTGAATCAGTGGACAGACTATTGATTATGCATAATTTTCCTGTGAGCTGTTGTTATTTAGCAGCGTGGAATAGACTGTGCCCGGAGTCCAAGGGAGAGTTTCTACCAGGCGTGTGTTACTTAAAGCCTTTTAAACTAACTCTTTCGAAGTGCTGCACAAGCAAAAATCACCCTCAAGGGAAGTTGACGAAGCACCAGGAGGTGATGTATCTGAAACTAAGTAGAGCCGTGGAGGTGGAGTTGCAACCCAACCCTTTCCTCTCCCGCACCACCGGCACTAAATTGTATCCCAAGGTTAAATTCTGTTCTCTGTCGTCCATGCTACGCCCTCTACTGTGACTGGGTTTTCTTACCTGGCCTCCAAAGGCATAGCCTATAGATTGATTCCATATACTACCTTCCTCATTCTGTCTTGAAAATGTTGCCACATGAAAATGTTGGGAGATAGCTTAGAGGCACAGTGTTTGGTGCACAAACGCGAGGACCTGAGTTCAGATCCTCAGTGCCCATGTAAACATCAAGGCCTGGTGGCATAGGTCTGTAACCCTAGTGCTGAGAGTTGGAGACAGGTGAACTCCTTGAGTTCTGGTCAGGCAGTCTAGCCAACGGATGAGTTCCAGATTCAATGAGAGACCCTTCCTCATAAATAGAGTGTGGAGAGTGATTGAGTAGGATGCTCCACATTGACCTCTGATCTCCATGGGCAGGTGCACACACACGCACCTGGAGGCACATGTTGGAAAAAAAGTCAGTGCAACTTTCCTTTCTTTAGGCAATAGAAAGGGTGTGTCAGAGAGCGAATCCCATCTATTCTTTCCTCACTGTATCTTTTAAAATCATTTCTGGAAGTGCTCACTCAAAATCATTTTAAAAGCAATAACCTATTATTTAAGGGCTATGATTCCAGTTAACACCTCAGAACATATGGAGCAGCTCATGTCCTCCAGGTACTAATGATAACTTGGAAAAGGATGGAGAAGACTCTGCGTATCTCGTATCTCTCCCCCCACCCCCATTAGATGTATGCTGCGTGCTGTGATACATGGACTGCCAGGTACGGAGAGCGGTGGTCCATGGTCCATCTTGACGCTGCTTTCCTTGTGTTGAAAGAACATCCCACATTTTGTCAGCCTTCCCCAGATTCCACCAGGCAGCCACTTGAAGCTGCTCAAGGGAGAATTGTGCTTTTCAGGACTGACATGTGGGAAAGCAATCAGACCCTGAATTATACGGCTGGCTTTCTTTGTCTTCATCTGTTTAAAGTACTCAGTGAGCCCCAGTGAAATGACAGAGCCGTGTGTAAAAGCCCTTGGAAAACCTCATTCATCACCAATTTCGTAGAAACTGAGCAAATAGCTGAAGGGCTGCCATCACAAAAGGCGACGACAGGCAGTGCTTTGGTATTTTCAGGGATCCTGCTGTGAACAAGGTTTTGCCTTTTCCAATCCCACTCTCACTTTCCAGACCTTAAACATTTGGACCCTAGGCTTCAGTTGAAGACAGACAGACAGTAAGTGGGCTACTCGCAGGGTAAGAACTATGACTGCTAAAACACTTAGGGCTTTCTCATCTCTTAGAAAGATTTAAATACAGTATGAAAAGAACTCTCTCTCTCTCTCTCTCTCTCTCTCTCTCTCTCTCTCTCTCTCTCTCTCTCTCTCACACACACACACACACACACACACACACACACTCATTCTTTTTCTTTTAGGATGTGCCACAAGCAAGTTTAGCTAAGTTCACATAAGTAGGAGAAACCAGATTGACTGGACCACAGGCTGGAACAAATGGTGGTTCAGAGCTAGCCCCCATGGGATTAATGCTCAGTAGGTTATTGTTAGTCCTTTAAAATTTCCTTGTGGCTTTCTTCTAGGGCTCAGCATGATTCTGGCTCATATCCAGGTCTCTTCAATTAGTGTTTAGGCTTAGGGGGATATAAAGAAATGTTAGTATTTGCTAAAGTTATATGTAAGTACTGTAATTTGGTTTCCTAAAAATAATGTATTATAAAACCAAAGGTGTGGTTGGTTGTCTTTTAAAGATTATTGGCAGTTTTGTACCCATACAATGGGTTCTCTATAGCATTACAATTTGAAGCAATTTAAAAAGGGTTAGAAATGAACTGTGAGTTAAGCCTTATCTTGGAAGAGAAGCGTCATTAGTATTGGCTTTCTTAAGCTATAACAGAGTCCCTTCTATCTAAGGACAGGTAGAGTGCTGTGGGATGTCTTTCTGTATGCTGTGAATATGTGTTGTTCCCACTGGCTAATAAATAAGCTGCTTTGGCCTGTGGCAAGGCAGCTTAGAGGCAGGTGGGGAAATCCAAGAAGAGATACAGGAAGGAGAAAGGCCGAGTCGGGGGAGACGCCAGCATGCACACCGCCGAAGGAGCAGCAAGATGCCAGCAGACCGGTAACGCCACAGCCACGTGGCAACATAGAGATGAGTAGAAATGGGTTGAGTTAAGTTATGAGAGCTAGCTAACGAGAAGCTGACCCATAGGCCATACAGTTTGTGAATAATATAAGCCTTTGTGTGTTTACTTGGGACCGAGCGGCTGCGGGACTGGGTGGGACACAGGAAATCTTTTGGCTACAGTAGAGTTTAAAGAGAACCTGGGGATAGAAGAGATGCCATTAAATAGGATTCCTGCTTTGGATTTGTAAGCCATTTGGTAGTAGATGTGATCTGGTGTGCACGTGCATGTGTGTGTGTGCGTGTGCGTGTGCGTGTGCGTGCGTGCGTGCGTGCGTGCGTGTGTGTGTGTGTGTGTGTGTGTGTATACCAGGCTTTTTCTTTTGGGCCACCAACCAGCTCCTAAATCATGATACAGAAACTTATTATTAGTTTTGAATGCTCAGCCTAGCTTAGACATGCTTCTGGCTAGCTCTTTTAACTTAAATTAACCTGTTTCTCTTTATCTACCTTTTGCCTCAGGGCTCTTTACTTTTCTTACTTCTGTCTATCTTACTGTCACTGCTTCTCTGTCTGTCTGTCTGGCTAGGGGCTGCCTGGCTTCTGGCCCTGGATGTCTTCTCCTCCTCTTCTCCTTGTTCTCTTGTTCCTCTTTCTCTCAAGCCACGATTTCTCCTCCTATCTATTCTTTCTGCATGCCAGCCCTTCCTATCCTTTTTCTGCTTACCTATTGGCTATTCAGCTTTTTATGAGATGATCAGGTGCTTTAGGCAGGCAAGATGAAACAAATCTTTACATAATTAAACATCCATCCTTACATCATTAAACAAATGCAGCATAAACAAAAGTAACACACTTTTACACAGTTAAAGTGATGTTATGCAGCATAAACAAATGTAACACATCTTTGCCTAGTTAAAATAATATTCTACAATGTGTGTGTGTGTGTGTGTGTGTGTGTGTGTGTGTGTGTACATATGTGTACATAAACGTGTATACTGTAGTGGGCTGAGGGCACATTCATGGAAATCCCCATCTTTTCCTATTAGTTGTCTTTTTTTTTTCCCTATTGGTTGTCTTATTTTCTCTGTTTTCTGCTGCTGTCATAAGACATCATAGCGAATTTATGACAGAAAGAGTTTAATTCAGGTCACCATCCCAGAGGGTTGGAGTCTATGATGGTGGAGTGAAAACATGGAACAGTAGCTGGGACCTCATATCAGATCCACAATCAGGAGGCAGAGACAATACTTGGAATGGCACGAGTCTTTTAAAACTTCAAAGCCCACCCCTAATGACACAACTCCTAATCTTTCCCAAACAGTTCCACCAATTGAGTGGAGACCAAGTATTTTAAACATATGGGCCAATAGAGGCCATTTTCATTCTAACCACTGCACACTACTATCTGGTCCCCATAGGCTTATGGTCATATCGTAACGTAAAATGTACCTAGTCCAACTTCAGGAGACCCCATAATTTCCAGTTTAAATATTAAAAAAATAAAACAAAAAAACCCCCTAAAGCTCAAAATCTCTTCTGAGACTCAAGGCAATTTCTTAAGTGTAACCCTTTGTAAGTTAAAAAGCAAAGTACATACTTCTAACATATGATGGCACTACTGTTCCAGAAGGAGAACTTGATGCATAATAAGGAAATTTTCCACCAAAGTTAAGTCAAAACCTGGAATGCAAACTCCAAAGCCTGTACCTTCAGTCTGACGTCAGAGGGCTTCACTGGCTTAGCCCTTCCTGTTTTGCTCCCTGAAGCACACTTTTCGCTCTTGGGCTGGTTCCACTCCCTGTCTGTAGCTCTCCTGGCCAGATATCTCATGGCTCTGGTGTCTCCAACATCTTGAGGTCTCCAACTCAAGTCAGGCTTTGCTTTCACAGCTCCACACAATGGGCTCTTTGGGCCTCCAGGTAGAGGCTCGTCTGCCAAACACCTGGCTCCAGCGGCTTTCTTTTTCCAGGGAAGAAGATCCCACAACCCCCTTACGCATGTATCCTTCATGACCCTAAGACTAGTACCACACGAACAACAGTGCCAAGTTTGGCTGCATGTTTGAGATGAGACCTGGTCCCCTTGAATCGCATTCGCAGATGTGAGTTTTGTTGTTACTTTTTAGGAGCAGAAAATTCTCTATGCCCTTTCATTTCATAAGTTGGAAGCTTAGTTGGGTAGGGTCTTGCCCAAGGGCACCTCTCCCTTATTCTAATTCGGATCAAACTTCTCCTTCATCTCTCAGTCTCTTTCAGGATAACCCTGAGTTCCAACATTAAATTTTTGGGTGCTTTCTGTTAATATTCTGACCCGTCCCTTGGCGCCGCCCTGCGTCCTGACATAAAAGCCTCATTTTAAGGAAAACACCCTCCCCTTCCTCTCTTCTCTTCTGCTTTTCCTCCCACGAGGTGTACGCCCTCGACCCCCCCCCTTCTTCTCTCTCTTTTCCTATCTTTCTCTTATCTCTCTATTATAATGAACTTATTTCCCTGCAGATGCAGCGTCTAAGTTGTCAAAATCCACCTGTCACTGCCGCCGTCATGCCCAAATGGCATGTCGGACTCTGCATCTGCCCAGCATGCCACCCTGTTTCCCTGCATGCGTGGGATACCCTGTTCCTGGCCAGCTGAGGTCCCTCACACAATATATCATAACACCCTTTTTTTTTTTTTTTTTTTCGAAGCAGGGTTTCTCTGTGTAGCTTTGCGCCTTTCCTGGAGCTCACTTGGTAGCCCAGGCTGGCCTCGAACTCACAGAGATCCGCCTGGCTCTGCCTCCCGAGTGCTGGGATTAAAGGCGTGCGCCAGCAACGCCCGGCACAACACCCTTCTTATCCTCAAACTGTATAGTTTGTGTTTCCTTTTCCCCCACTTGCTCTTTTTCATTGTAGACCTTCGTAAGAGTGATTGCTGATAACCACACGACAGAGTCAATATTAGGCTGTTCTAAAATCTCCTCCACCAAGAAGTTAGTCCTTTACTTTTCAATGTAGCTTTAAGTAAATTCTCAGGCACAACATCCCAAGAATGGTCTCTAGCCCAGTTACTGGTGTTTCCTTCTGCTGTCTTTTGAGCTGGGCCTCCATAGTCCATATTGCTGTCAGCACTACTGTCTTTAGAGCTCCTACTTGGATGGCCCATAAAGTTCTGATTATTACAGCATTCAACAACTTTTCTGGGCCAGAGTCCCATAGTTTTCCACATTCTTCCCAAATACAACATGGTCAGGTCTGTTGTAGTAATAGTCTACTCCTTTGTACTAACTTCTGTCTTGGTTTCTTTTCTATCACTGTAATAAGACACTATGGCCAAAGAAAGAGTTTAATTTGGCTTATTACTCCAGGGCCTTGGGGCTTATGAGGAAAGAGTGAAGGATAGCAACAGGTCTCTGGAACAACAGCTGAGAACTCATAGAATCCACGTGTGCAGGAGGCAGACAGCATGTTGGGAGTAGTTAGAGTCCTTTGAAACTTCAAAGGCTGCCCCCAATGACACACCTCCTCCAAGAAGGCCATCCTTCCTCATCCTTCACAAATGATTCTACCAACCTGGTGGGGAGCAAGTATTAAAACGTTTTATATGAGTTTATGGAGTCCATTCTCACTAAAAACCACCTCAGTTGTGGGTTGGATGGAAAGGTAGGCAACTTGTCAAAGAACGACTCTGAAAAATTTCCTATCATCACAT
>CABHPP010147680.1:35324-49372 GCA_902168425.1 Peromyscus attwateri | reverse complement strand
GTGGGGTCCAAGGAGTATACCCAGATGAACCACACCTGAGCATTCATCTAGGAGAGGCACAGTTTAATCTATGGCAGACACCTTCACTAGCCTCCTTGAACAAGTGGGGGAAAAGCTGGAGTCAAAGGAAGTGAGTTCCAGAATGTTCTGCAGTTCTCAGTAGAAACGGAATCCAGGTGATTGAACCCCCAATCTTCAGTCACTGCGATAACACTGCACTGCTCTTCCCTGCTGGGTGCTCAAACTCAGAGTTCCCAAATGCTGTCAACCCTTCTTAAGTTACGCAAATAAGTCCTAGGGGACAGTTGTCACAAGGATAGAGGTGACACATTTAAAGGCCTTGGATTTTTTTCCAGGCACAGTACCAAGTGCTCCCCATATGTCAACTCATTTTGCCCTCCCAGCCTCCCCTGACATAGGTACTTTGCATTCTCCATTGACTAGAGGATAAAATGGAGGCTCAGAGAAGCTAAGTAACTTGCCTAAAGTCTCAGAACAGGAAAGGGGCACAGCAAAGGGGCTGTCACAGGGCCCTTCTGAGAAGATCTTCCTCTTGCAGACAGAATCTCTGGAGTGTACTATGGCGGAAACTGAGGCCCAGTACAGCACACAGCTGACTCAGATGCAGTGCCTAATTGACAGTGTGGAGCACCAGCTGGCTGAGATCCGCTGTGACCTGGAGCGTCAGAACCAGGAGTACCAGGTGCTGCTGGACGTCCGGGCCCGGCTGGAGTGTGAGATCAACACGTACCGGGGCCTGCTGGAGAAAGAGGACTGCAGGCAAGTTCCACAGTTCCACAGTCCCCAGATTCCCCGGGGGAATCCTGCTTCCTCAAGACCTAAGGTCCACCCCCCACTAATAGGTTTAGGGGGTCTTTCTTTTTTAAAAAGTGTAAGAAAGGCCTGGCTAGGTGGCTCAGTGGGTGTTTTAATTATGTCTCTGTTTCTGTGACCAAAGACAACTTAAAGAACGGAGTTTGTTTTGGCTAACAGTTGCCAATGGGTAGGAGTCTGTCATGGCGGGCAGAACGGCAGCAAACATCGGGCCTGACAGCGGAAGCAGGAACTTTAGAGATCGTATTCTCTACTGTAAACACAAGCAGGGAAAGTGAACCGTAGTGGGGCAAGGCTATACACTCTCAAAGCCCACCCCCAGTGACTGTACTTCCTCCAGCAGAGCCGCACAACCTCCCCAGAACGTCAAGACAATCGGGAGCCAAATGTTTAAATGCCTGAACCTACAGGGTGCATTTCTCACTCAAACTACCACAGTGGGTAGAGGTTCTTACTGTGGAGCCTAGCAACCTGGAGTCGATCCCTGGAACCTACATGGTGGGAAAAGAGAACTGACTGACTCTATAGGCTGTCCTCTGACCTACACACACACACACACACACACACACACACACACACACACACACAAACACACACACACAGAGTAAATGTAAAAAGAAAAAGCTGAGGCTAAGTCTCTGATAGTGGAAATGTTCTAAAATATCCTCATGTTCTGAAACAGAATGATTTTCATAGATCACATTTCCACAAGAGGAAATCGGGAGGGTACATGATGTAACATTTGACAGACTGAAGAAAAGGAGTTGAGCAGCAATCCCTGCTGCAGTGAACAGGAAGCAGTGCTGGAGGTGGAAGTTATGGCTGTTCTGGGTCCAAAGAAGGCGCAGGCTAGGGCCAAATGCCAGGCCTCTCTCGAGCACAATTGTAAGGCAATTTCTAATGTTCCTGAGATTGCTGAGGTGGCATGCTACCAAAATCCTCTTGCTAAACTTAGTTTGAATTGGTTTTCCCCAGACTCCCCTGCAATCCATGTTCTACAGCACCCACATCAAACAGCACGTGTGAACCGTGTTCAGCCTATGTGATTTGCACAGTTGAAAACTGCTGTGCATGAATGTTAAATCTCCAGCAAGGTGGATCAAGATTGCGTGATGGTGCTCAAGAAAGAAGTCCAACCTCAACCAGGCCACATTCAGTCTGGATACACAGATTCATCTGGGACTCAGAACCTCAACCAGGCACACCCAATGCACAAACAGGGACCCACCCAGCTTACAGAGCCTGAAAATCTTCACTCAGCGTCCTGGGTCTGTTGGTCATGTCTTCTGCCTTAAGCAGGCTTGTGGTATTCTGGAAGCCCATAAAGCATTCTTGTTAATCTCCAAATAACACATGTTTCATTTCTTTAGGATGGTAAATATAGGCTAGTGGCTAATAGCCATTGGTTATAATGGCCTCTTAACAGAAGAAAATTGGTCTAAGCCCATGACTATAGTCTGAATTTGCATAAATCCAGACTGAAAATATCTTCAGTCTTCAATTAGATAATTCATGAGAAATGTTGCATACCTAAATAGGTTAGATAACCCATGAGAAGTGCTGCCTATCTAAAAAGATGTTTGTATGTGTCTTTCTCAGAAATAAAATAACATTTCTTTTACTTTTAGTTCTAAATGTACAATGTTCTCTTATTTTAACTTTTGTATATTAAAAGAAAAAATATTCACAATTCCACCCCACGAATGGTCAATATTTAGTCGGGACTTCCAATTTTCTTCTTATAATTGGTTTTTTCCACATAGTGCTAATTATGCTTAACAAGTCATACAGTTATGTAATTTTCCCCTTATGTTATCTATGCATTTTAATCCTAATTTAAAAGAAAACATTTTTCTGTGTTCACCATTTTAGTGGCTGGTTGCTTAACATATCATAAGACACACCTAGGTTATAAAAATCATTATTCTCATACATTTAAAAGGCAAAGTAAATCCAGATGTAGTCATTCACATCTGTAATCTTAGCAATTAGAAGAGAAAAAAAGCGGCAAAATTGCTTCAATTCAAGACCAGGATTGTGTAGTTTGAACCTAAATCTGGTGTCCATAGTGAGCTCCAAGGCTGTAGAGTAGGGAGCCCATAGTGGGCTTCAAGTCTATAGAAAAAGACTGTGCTTCAAGAAAGGGGGGGGGGGAGAGAGAAGGAAACTTCCAGAAAGATCACATACATCTTCTTGTCTTTCTTCTTCCTCCTAAGAGAAATCCCCAGAATTCTTTTAATGTAATATTTTATTCTTTGAGAATTTCGTACATGAATTTGATCATATACATCCCCCCCCCCAACTCCACGCAGGCCCTTCCCACCTTAGTGTCCTCTATTTTGTTTTTAGCCCACTTAGTCCAGTTGGTGCTGTGTGTGTGTGTATTCACGGGTGTGGGGCCATCTACTGGAGCATAGTCCACCTACCAAGGACCACACCCTTAAAGAAAACTGACTCTCCCTCCTCAAGAAGCCATCAACAGTCCATAGCTCCTCAGCTAGGGGTGGGAAACTGTGCGCCCCTCCTCACTCCGTGGTGAAGTGTTGACTGGCATCCACAGCTAATTCAAGGCCACGAATGCGGCAGTCCTTTCACACTCAGAAAACACTGTTCGCTCCTGGACCTCCAGCTCTTGCCATCTTTCTACCCCCTCCTTCACGACAGTCCCTGAGTCTTAGGGGCAAGAGCATGTTGTAGATGTCTCATTTGTGACTGAGCACCCCACTGACAAGTATTCACTGCACTTGACTAGTTGTGAGTTTCTGTGTTAACCACTATACACTGCACAAAGAAACATCTCTGATGGGGTCTGATGGCAGCACTCGTCTACGAGTGTAGAGATGTGAATTTAGAGGGCAGGTTGATAACATATTCATTTAGCAAAATAATAGCTGTAGATATGCAAGCTAACCAGTGGGGGTAAAGTTTTTGGTCAGTACCAACAGGATTTCTCTATGACCTGTAAGCAAAGTGTCTTAGTGTCTTTAACAATAGGATCTTATCACCTAGTTCTGTGAAGCCCTATGATTATACAGGAAACAAATATAATACCCTGAAAAGCAGAAGAAGCCAAAGCATGTGGAAATCAGAGGCTCAGAGAATGACTTTGAGGTGGGACCCCCAGATTTCCTTCTTGCCTCTTCTATCCCAAAGCAGGAAGTGGGGGGATCAACATCCCAGTAACATCAATAAGTATAAACCAGAAAATGATGCCTCAAGAAGAACTTGAGGAATCTGGATAAAGAACCAGAAAGGGACCACCTAGAAGATATAAAAACTTTAGATACTAGCCACTCAACCCAAACAAATGCCAAGGGGATAAAAGATCATTTTGTCTATCACCATGCCCATCAGGAAAGGACAAATAGAAAATCCAGGCTTCCATCTTTTCCAGGCCATAAAGGCTATTGGACTCCCCAGCAGGGTCAAGTCAGAGAAGGCTAAGGAAGGGACCCAGAACTTTCATTCCCACTGGGTGATACTGAGACCTTCCCCTAACACAGTGAAGATGTGATGAGTTTGGACATAATACTTCATTTTAGCTGTGAGAAATCCTCTTCAGAGATGGTATGCAAGGAGGCCTGGAGATGAGCAATAACAAGGACACACAGGAAGCATTAATAAGACGCTAACCCACCCAGCCAGGGAGTACCCAGAAAAGGAGCCTGAAATCTCAGCTTTCTGTCTCTAAGAAAGAGACTTCTCTTTTGGTGTTAAAATAGGAAGTAGAGAACCTGGGCCTCCACTCCTCTTTGGCAGCATGAGGTAGTATCTCTCTTCCCTTTCAAAATAATGTCAGGTAGACCTGTTTGATCAAGATTGAAATGACAGCCAGAGTCTGAGAATATAATATCCCAATGTTCTGGTGTCTATCAAAATTCTCTCATCATTTTAGAAAATGTCAACTCAAGTGAAAAAGTGCAAACAACAGATTCCAAGGTCCCCCCCCCAGATGCTAGAATAACCTGATGAGGATTTCAAAGAAGTCATCATTAGAAATGCTTCCATGACTGTGTTCTGACTAGCTTCTTCAACAAGTGAAAAACACAGGAGTGGCTAAGCAAAGAAGTCAGGAAGAGCCAAGTGAAGATTTCAGAACTGAAAAATACCGTCAATCCAAAAGGTAGTCACCTCAGTGGATAGGCTCAGTCACAAACTTGGCATGCCAAGAAGAGAAAGAGCAGAAAATCTGATCACAGAACAGGAAAATGTCAACCAGCTTGAACAACAGAAAGTAATCCAGAAAGTCTGGAACACTCTGAGGAGCTTTGGGACCATATCAAAAGGGCTAAATGTCACACCATCCATCTCATAGAGGGGAAGGAAAGTGGATGGCTAAGTGTATTTGAAGAAATAAAGGCTGAAACTTTTCCATATCTTACAAAGATCAAGCCACCAGATTCAAGAACATAAGCCAACATCCAAAAGGATAAATTTAGAAGCAAGAATCCATGCAAGATATATGAGGACAAATTTCTGAAAACTAAAGAACAGGCATTAAAATAAGAATGAGAGAGAAATAAAACTTCACCTCCTGGAAGAAAAACTATTTAAACAAAGGTAGATTTGACACCACAAACCATTGTGTTAGTTGTTGTTGTGGAGACAAATGCCTGAGAGTAAAGGTTTAAAGTAGAAAAGGTCTATTTCTGAGCATGATTTCAGAGTTTTCAGCCCATGGTCAGCTGGGTCCATTGCTTTGGGCCGGTAAGGCAGGGTAAATGTGCAGCAGAAGGTAGTCAACTCATAGTGACCAGGAAGTGGAGAGACAGACAAATAGGAAGATGCATACCACCTCCAGTGTCTTCCTGCAACCAGACCCTACCTACCTCTTCAAACTTCCCCCACATCCCAAAATCTTGAGACCGCATGGGGGCCAACCCTTCGACTCCCGAGTCTCTGGGGGACACTGCATATCCAACCCACTACAACCATGGAGGCCATGGTTTCAAATGCTAAAAGAAAAGAAATTATCAACGTGTATGTACTTCTTCTGTTTACGTGCTTATATATCCACTCAGAAGATGACTGCTTTGGAGGCTGAGGATGAAACACAGTTGATAGAGTATTTGCCTTGCATGCCTAAACCTCTGGGTTTAATGACAGCCCTGGGCTTGATCCTGGCACTCTGGAGGTGGACAAAAGAAGGATCAGGAGGTCACATCTACCTGTATAGCAAGTATGAAGACAGCCTGTGATATATCCAGTCCTAGCTATAAATATATATATATATATACATATATATATATATATATGAATTGTTAATTTACCTTAAGTGTACAAATTAGTGGGTCTCATTGTGACCTTTTTCACACACACATACAATGTATTTTGATTACACTCAACATCCTTACTGACTCTTACAACCCTCCCCCAGATCCCTTTCCTCTTCCCTAATAGTTCTTCATCTACTTTCATGTCTATTTATTTCCAGATTCTGCACACATATGAAAGAAACATGAGTCTGGCTTATTTTGCTACCTTGATGATCTCTAACTCCACCCATTTTCCTGCAAATGACAGCATCTGGAAAATCACACAGAACTAAAATGGCCCAGTGTTTTGATGTTAATTTCCTGGTTTTTGCACCTGTAGTCCTAATTAAATAAGATGTAAGTACTGGGGAAGCAGGGCGCTCAGGTCCTTGGTATGTCTTCTTGTAACTTCCTGTGCATATGTGATTATTTCAAAATCTAAAACTATTAGAAAAACTCAGTCGACGGCTAGAGGGTAGTTTCCCACTTTTTTCTAGTTCTCTTTTGAACACTCATGTAGGTTTAAGGTAAAATCAAATTTTGGACCTAAAACTTTCTATCAAATGTGTTTACACAACACAGCTCTTCTTCTAACAATAAAAAGTCATGAAAATACTTAAAGTAAAATGTTTTCCAGACAAATTAACATCCCAACTTTAGTATTGCTCTGATGATAAAATTAGCAGGAAACACAAGAGCACACGGCTAGAAAATCGCAAATTACCGCCATTTGGAGTGTCCCAGGGGACAAGTGTCTTCACAAGTTGTTTGTTCTCTGTCTTCACCATGCTTTTGTTTCAGCTGTAAGATTATAATATATATTATTGTATTATCGATATATATTTATATATAGTTAATCACAATATGTGTTATATAATATTTTTATTTGTTACATATATGTATATATATATGTATATATTCTTCTTTAACAACTTTTTCAGTACCTGTAAACACTTCTTGGGGAACAGATTCTGAGTTTCCCATCAGAAAGATAGTCATGGCTACCTTCCACCATGCAGAACAACTTGTATGATCAGCAAATCTGTTTGTCTTTAGAAAATTAGAGGCTGTCTGTAGCCTGGGCTCATGTAAAATCAAAGGAGGAAAATCTTTATCATTGGTGGCCACTTGAGAGACCCGCCCCGTAGTTACCTTTATCCCTTCACAACCCTTTGCATAGTATTAAAGTGACATTATTCTAATGGTACAGATCAATTCCAAATCTAATCTGCTTTTTAATTACCCACCTACTACCCCACCATTATAGATGGTGTTAGGGTTGGAGAGTCAAGCTTTTTTGGCTATAGTCCACTTGCACAGGCCAAATGGCCATTCATTTTTTTCTATCTTCCAACAGTGACTTAAAACCTCTAAAATTGCAAGACCATTAAACAGGTTTCTTTTCTTACCTCACAGCAGCATAGTTACATTTGTATAGCAAATCAAATATGTTTTTTAATACTGGAAAATTATAAGCCAATGTTATGACTGATATGAATCTAGATCATTATGAGCTCTACAGTTCACCCAACACTCCACAACAAATTAATTGATGCCAATGATGCTGATGCTGATGACGATGTTGCTGCTGCTACTGATGATGATGATAATGATGATGATAAACCAAGAGCAAATTATAGATGAAGGGCAGGGATGTCAGTCCTAGGAAGCTTGACATCTCAAAACTGCTGAGAGGTCTTTCTCCACATTCATTTCAGCACTGGGCACATGCACATATACAGTAGTTATTCTTCTGGATTGTCAATCATTTAAATGACAATTTGCCTCTGGACTGAATAATAAAAATTCACCCAATAAAATGTAGAAGGGGCCTCATTTTTGGTTAAGAATATAATGTTTTCATAGCATTAGTAATTCACTTAACAGGATGCCTATAGTTTTAATACTTAATGTTACATAAAAATTATGGTGACCTTTCATCTATAAGCACTAATACACACACACACACACACACACACACACACACACACACACGCGCGCACACGCACACGCACACACATACACACGTGCACACTTGCATTGTAGGGTCTGTAACAACACACCAGAAGGACTCTAGTGAAAAACAGTGGCCTTGAACTTCAGCTGTAAGTATTCATGACTTCAGGGGCTCCTGTTCCTCACAGTATGTATTTAGGACAGTCAGGTCTTACTTCACAACAGGAGTTATGTTTGAATAATATGTTGCTAGGCAATATTTTTCATTTTGTGAATGTCAGAGTGTAGTTACACAAACTTAGGTGACAGTGGCCAGTCAAGCCTTTTGATGCAATAAAAAATATGGGAAAAATAAACTAAATGGGGCTGCTCTGGTGTGGCACAACAGACTACTTTCTTGGAGTTTTACAGTTGTTTTGACTTTGAGACAGGGTATAGCCATGCAGCCCAGGCTCTCCTCAGACTCACAATCCTCCTACCTTAGCCACCCAAGTGATGGAATTACAAGCATGCACCATCATTCCTGGCGAGCATAACGCTTTACAGTAAGCTGTTTCATAAATAGAAAGAATGTATTCTAAAATAACCATTAAAAGAACAGGATAATAAATCGATGAACCAGTGAATAGTTTACACTCGTATCCTACACATAGCTGAGTTGTGCTATAATGTGTCTAACACTGTCTGTTAGCACCAGCAGCAGCCCAAACACTGCATAGGAGGTCACAACAGCCATGGTGTCACTGGGTGATGGGAATTTTTCAGCTCCAGTATACTATGATTCCACCCTGGTCCATACAGTCCATTGTTAACTGATAATATTTTTTATATATAAGGCACAGTTGTGTTTGCAATTCAAGGAGCCCTTACTGGCTCTACAGAAGGAGACAGGTTCTGCCTAGCCGCCAGCTACCCACCACAGGCTGGCTGCTAAGCCACCCTCCACTGTCCTGCACAGGCCCACACCCAGAACAAAGCTGTGAAGATAATGCCTGTCGTTTCTCTCAGATTTGTTCTTACAGGAGAGAAATTGAACTTAAACGTTAGTACTTAGAAACCCCAAAATTGTAAGACCAAAAGAAGAGAAAACACACATAAGCCCAGTACTTGGAACATACTGCCTCAGCCCCTCAGATTCGTTTCCTGCCCCAGGATCTTGAGTCAGAAATCAAAGCTTTCGGGTATGAATAGATGGCTCAGTGGTTAAGAGCACTTGCTGCTCTTTCTAAGGACAGGGGTTTATTTTCCAGCATCCACATGGTGGCTCACAACCATCTGTAACTCCAGTTCCAGGGGATCTGATGCCCTCTTCAAACCTCTGTGGACACCAGGCACACATATGCTGCATAGACATACATGCAGGTAAAATACTTGTGCACATAAAATAAAAAATAAATTTCAAAAAAGTCAAAGACTTGATAACATTTTGTCTAACTGCCATAGGACAAGAATGTTTATCTTCCCATGTGCCCCACAGAAGAGAAGAACTAAGCTATTCTTTGGGATAAATCGGGTATTTAAGTGTGATGCTAACAAGTTAAAGCTTTAATAGGAGGCAAAGACTGCTCAACACACAGGGCACTGTTGAACTAGCACACAGAGGGCACTGTTAAATGTAGATTGGACTCCATCACCATTACAACATGTTATGGATGAAAATAAATAGCTAAGAAAATTAAAGAATCACAGACTGGATGAAAATATTCCCTCCTTGTTCATGTGTTATTAAATATAAAGTATAATATATTACACTTCAAATACATAATATATAAAGATATTTATGTATGTTCTGGGATTCTCATTTAGTATATTTATACTGAAATTCTATTCTCTCTAGAGGTGAAACCAAAGACTTGCTATATGAACATTATGTATAAACATATATTTGTATTTTGAATTTGTACATATATCAGTATCTATCCCGCAAAATCCCTTTCCTAGGACCCAACCATTCACATCCAGTTAGGCTCCCAAGAGAAATGACTATATGCACACACAAAGAAGACTCGTTCAAAACATCTCACAATGGCTGTATTCTTAATAGAAACAAAATAGAAATAGCCCAGCTGCTCACACACAGCAACATCAGTAACTGAGGCATAATTACGTAATGGAATAGTACGCAGCAGCAATAATGAGCTACTAGTTATCAGAGCATGGCTGAATCTCAGATACCTTATGAGATGAAGAAGTCAGGGACAAGGAAGTATAAACAATATCATTATATTTATGTAAGCTTCTAGAACAAGCAAGGCTTGCCTACAGTGTTGAGTATCTGAAGTGGTGGCAGCTATGAGGAGGGTGGCTTAGCTGGAAAGTTCATGAAGTTACAAGGCTGGTGTCTGATATTCTTCTCTTAATCTGGATGATGACTCTGTGTGTGTGTGTGTGTGTGTGTGTGTGTGTGTGTGTGTGTGTGTTTTCAAACCTCTGCGGGCTATAAAAATTAGAAATAAAGTTGTGCTGCAACTGTACACATGAACCCTCACTACTTTCCTCATCTATTCAAATCCCAAATAGATCAAGATTTCAAATATAAAATGTAAATCATAAACAGGCTAAAGTGAAAGTGTGGATCATCTAAAACTTCAGAATGAGGAAGGCCTTTGTAACAGCAACTCAAAATTAAGAATCTATAAAATATTGATAAGCTTGACTATAACATTTGAGACATTTCATAATCTCAAAGTTGTATAAAGAAGGCCAGAAAGAGACACATAACAGTGCTAACAGTAACTTTCTTCTGCAATTTGTAGCTCTTCATGATAACTACCTTCTTTTCAGTGTGCTTTTATATAAAATTCCACAAGTTGATTTATTACTTTCAGGACTGAAAAGGGCAAGCCTGGAAATCAGCGTTTCTCTTCATCTTACTGCTTCTCTCCTTGTAAGCTGTTCCTCTCATGACTCAGCTCCTGATTTTGCACTACTGAATTGATTCCCCCTTTGCTTCCTGCAAAGCCACAGTCCATCCATTAACTCCTATCCTGGACTCTTCATGTCTTCTTCACTATGTGGTCAGTTTTCCTTTCCCTGTAAGCACACTCGTTTCCCATCCGTAAAATCCCTCCTCCTTCTAGTTCTGAGGCTCTTCTTCCACAAAGATGTTGTCCATCCTCTTTTCACTGTGATAGGACGGTGAGGATTTGTCACCGCCATTTTCCCACCACCAGCTCGCTTGCTCACTTTCGGCATTCTGGCTATGCCACGGCTATTCTACATAGCCTATCTTGATGTGTTTCTCTATCAGTCCTGAGACAGGCAACAAACATAAAATTTAGAGGAATCTTAAGATAGGCAACAAACACAATAGTTCAGTGTACAAAACTATTTAATGATTCCTGCGAACAAAGTCAAGTTCTTGGTTGCCTGGCGATGATTGTCTGCATGGCCTTGACCTAGCCAGCCCTGTCCTGTAACTCCTCTTCACCCTACCTAAGCTTATCCTCAGCCATTCTCTATGCTCTCCCTGCCAAGTCCCTCCACTGCAGTTTTATTTTTGGGAATATCTGCCATCTCCCCTTATCTGTGTGCTTCCCGTCTGCTCTAGGGGAGGTTGCTCTCATCATCTCTGCATGGTGATACAGAATTGTCCCCAGAGTGTAGCTGACGTGTACATGACTTCATTATTTTCCCTGTTGGTTTTAAGCATCCTGTTTATCACATACTAAATCCAAATCTGTTTAGGACTCTTTTCATAGGATATTCAGTCTATTGTATTGTTCTGACTTTTCACACATCAATACATGCTATTTTAATTACTAAAGTTTTTGCATTTTGTTGCAATATCTTGAAAGGGCCATTTCTGCTTTCCCGACTGATTTCTCTCATTAAACTTCAAAATATCATATCTGGTTGAAGAAAAACATTTATTTTTGAGAGGATCTCAATAAATTATTGGTATGTAAATTAAATTAACATAGATACAGTTGAGATTTTATTATTGATGTAAACTGTGTTTCCATCCAACAGCATGACAAACCTTTCTACTTAGTTTGGTTTTCTGTCCTTAGGTGTAGTTAAACATGTTGTTCATGCAAATATTGTACCATTTTAAACAAAATTGATTCCTATAATTTTGTTTGTTGCTACTATTTAGAATTATGTGGTTCCTTGCAAATGTGCCCACACCTTAATCTCAGAACCTGTTAATATATTATGCTACATGGTAAAATGGACATAAAGTTGCTAATTATCTGATTATGCTGGATTATTTAAGTGGGCCCACTGTAATCACAGAGGTCCTTAAATGGGGCCAGAGAGGCAGAAGTAGGGTCAGAGTGAAATGAGTTAGCAAAATTCAAAGGGTCCCTTTTGGTTTTGAAGATGTAAAAGGGCCACAAACCAATGATGTTATACACATCAGATTTCCATCACTGTGGGAGAAAAATATTTATATGCACCACCTTGAAGGGGGGAACGTTGATTTTGGCTCATTCTTACTGAGGTTGCAGTCCATGGTGAGTTGTCTCCGTGAACTACAGAGAGACAGCACATCACGGTGGAAATGTATGGTGGAGAAAACTGCTTACTTCATGGCAGCCAGAAGGAAAGGGAGCATGCTGGTTAGTTTTTGTCACCATGACAACTATTGTCATCTAGAAAGAGGGAACCTCTGGTGCTATAGTTAGGAAGTGGTCTCCTATGCCACTGCATTCTAGGCTACTTCCTACTTTCTCTTCTATCAGGTTCAGTGTAGCTGGATTTATGTTGAGGTCTTTGATCCACTTGGACTTGAGTTTTGTGCATGGTGACAGATATGGATCTATTTGCGATCTTCTACATGTTGAAGATCCAACATCCAGTTATGCCAGCACCATTTGTTGAAGATGCTTTCTTTTTTGCATTGTACAGTTTTGGCTTCTTTGTCAAAAATCAGGTGTTCATAGGTATGTGAATTAATGTCAGGTCTTTAATTTGATTTCATCGATCCATATGTTGGTTTTTATGCCAATACCAAACTGTTTTTATTACTCTAGTTCTACAGCAGAGCTTGAAGTCAGGGATGGTGATGCCTCCAGAAGTTGCCTTATTGTAAAGGATTGTTTTAGCTATCCTAGGTTTTTTGTTTTTCCAGATGAAGTTGGGTATTGTTCTTTCGAGGTCTGTGAAGACATGTGTTGGGATTTTGATGGAAATTGCATTGAATCTGTAGACTGCTTTTGGTAAGATTGCCATTTTTATTATGCTGGTTCTACCTATCCATGAGCATGGGAGATCTTATCCATTTTCTGATATCTTTTTCAATTTCTTTCTTCAAAGACTTAAAGTTCTTGTCATACAGGTCTTTCACTTGTTTGGTTAGAGTTACCCCAATGTATTTTTATATTATTGTGGCCTACTCTCTATATTGTAAGACTACTAGCAATAGTGGAGAGGGTGCCTGAACTGGCCTACCCTGGTAATCAGATCGGTGAATACCCTAACTGTCATCATAGAGCCTTCATCCAGTAACTGATGGAAGCAGATGCAGAGATCCACAGCCAAGCACTAGGCCAAGCTCTGGGAGTCCAGTCGAAGAGAGAGAAGAGGGATTATATGAGCAAGAGGGGTCAAGATCATGATGGGGAAATCTACAGAGACAACTGAACCAAGCTCGTAGGAACACACAAATTTTAGACCGACAGCTGTGGAACCTGCATGAGACTGGACTAGACCCTCTGCATATGGAGACAGTTGTATAGCTGGGTCTCTTTGAGGGACCCCTGATAGTGGGATTAGGAGCTATCCCTGGTGCATGAGCTAGCTTTCTGGAGCCCAGTGCCTATGGTGGGACACCTTGCTCACCCTTGATGCAAGGGGGAGGAGCTTGGTCCTGCCTCAGCTTTGCTGACTCCCCATGGGAGGCCTTACCTTTTGGAGGAGGAGATGAGATGGGGGGAGCTGGGGGAAGTGAAAGGAGGGATGAGAGGGGGATCTGTGGTTGGTATGTAAAATGAATTTTAAAAATTTTTAAAAAAGAAAGGAAGGAAGGAAGAAAAAGAAAGAAAGAAAGAAAGAGAG
>CABHPP010147680.1:15533-35224 GCA_902168425.1 Peromyscus attwateri | reverse complement strand
AGAGAGAGAGAGAAAGAAAGAAAGAAAGAAAGAAAGAAAGAAAGAAAGAAAGAAAGAAAGAAAGAAAGGAAGGAAGGAAGGAAGAAAGAAAGAAAGAACGAACCTCAACTGAAGAAGTGCCTCCACCAGATCGGCCTGTGGGCATGTCTGGGGAGGGCACTTTCTTGATTAATGATTGATATGGAAGGCTCCATCCTTCTGTGGGCCGTGCCACCCTGGGCAGATGGTCCTGAGAGGTATAAGAAAGATACCTGACCGTGAGCCTGGAGAACAAGCCAGTAAGCAGTGCTCCTCCACGGCCTGTTTCAGTTCATGCCTCCAGGTTCCAGCTTGAGTTCCTGCCCTGACTTCCCTTCATGATAGACGGTAAGATGAACCCTTTCTTCCAAACTTGCTTTTGGGTGTGGTGCTTACCACGGCAATCAGAAGCAAACTAGAGCAGAGAGGAAGGCACTAAGGGTCAAGATCCCCTTCACAGACATACGCTCACTGATCTAACTTTCTCCCTGCCTCCTAAAGATTCTACCGTCTCCCCATAGCAACCACATTGATTGACCAAGCCAATGACACATGGGCCTTTAAGTGACACTTATCCAAGCACAGCAGGTGTGGGTCGCCTGTAGAAGCTGGGGAAAGTGAGAAAAATTGTTCTCTTATAGCCTCCATGAAGCACCAGAATCAAGTACCTTCTTAGAAATAATGAAATGCTGTGTTCCTCAGAAAGAACATGCCTGCCTTCAACATCAAATCAAGCCCAACAGATTCATGTAACATGCAAACACTGAGCCATAAAAATGCTATTAAATATGGGCTGTGGGCAATCATCACAAAGTAATCAATGTCTTTCCTAAGAAGTGCCTTGTTAGTCCTCAAAGCCTATCAGGAAAGCTCAAACATGATCCCAGCAATTGGATCTGTAAAGCCCTGTTTAAACATTTTAATCCATATTCGCCATGTCTGAGCAATGAAATCAGGGAAATGAGTTGGTCAGATCAAAATCAAAATGAGATGCTGGTTTCTAAATTCTCCAATAATTGTTGGATATTAATAGTTTCCCTTTTCTAAAGAAGAAAGGAAAAGAAGGTTGGACTCATTCTCGGTGAAGCTGAATGTCAGATAGAGAGGTCAACAAGGATTTAAAGATCGTAACACACTCACACCTGCTTAATAATGGATGCTGTTAAGAGTGTGACGGCAGTTCCTTTTGAAGACCCAATGTGAAGCCCTGGGACC
Source organism: Peromyscus attwateri (assembly GCA_902168425.1). Classification (NCBI taxonomy): domain Eukaryota; kingdom Metazoa; phylum Chordata; class Mammalia; order Rodentia; family Cricetidae; genus Peromyscus; species Peromyscus attwateri. The sequence goes on along the minus strand of CABHPP010147680.1, from coordinate 33,991 downwards.
GATGACAAGTAGTAGTTGCGATGGGTAATAACTTAGTAACCACCTAAATGCACATTTTTATGAGACAAGTAACTCTTGGCAGGCGGGTAAAAAGCAGATTAATGAGATGTTCCTGTGGGATTCAATATAAACATTAGAAAGGAAAACACCCCACCTCCTGTGTCACCACCGGGAGGGAAGCTATATAAGCACTTCAAAGAGGAAAAGCCACAGGCTTGGCATTTAGGATCAGGGTGCTTTGGGTGGTGACCACAAACACGGAGACAACCTGAAGCTGGACACACATTATGGATACCAAGGGTTCTACAGTAACAATTTCTTCTTCAACGGCACCCCAAAACTGCTCTGGGAATACAAATTTTAGGACCAGTTCTTCTAACAACAGCTGTTGTCACAGTGGCCAGTCACCTGGCCATGCTCAAAGAACTCCCCAGGGCCAGGGCTGTCGACCCACCCCTTGCCTTTATCGCACCCCTAACTACTTGATAAGAACCTACAACTTCCATCCCTGCCTGGAAGACTGCAGCCTGTGTGGTGAAGGCATTAACAGTCACGAGAAAGAGACCATGCAGATTTTGAATGAACGCCTTGCTAACTACCTGGAAAAGGTGCGGATGCTGGAAGGGGAAAACTCCGAACTAGAAGATAAAATCCAGGAGGAGTGCAGCAAAGCGCTCCCTGTCCTGTGTCCCGACTACCTGTCCTACTACACCACCATTGAGGAGCTGCAGCAGAAGGTAAGGACTCAGCAAAGCGCTGAATCAAACTGAGTCAATGGTCTTTAAACCACTGTTATCTGTTACATTTTAGTCTTTCTAGAACCTTCTGTGCTGGTACATTTTTAAGAATAAAAGAAGAGGCTAGTCATTGTGGTGCATGCCTTTAATCCCAGCACTCAGGAGGCAGAGGCAGGAGGATCTCTGTGAGTTTGAGGCCAGCCTGGTCTACAGAGTGAGTTCCAGGACAGCCAGAGCTTCACAGGGAAACCTTGTCTGAAAAAAAAAACAAAATAAATAAGGAGGGAGGGAGGGAGGGAGGGAGGGAGGAAGGAAGGAAGGAAGGAAGGAAGGAAGGAAGGAAGGAAGGAAGGAATCCCTTGAGTGAAATTCTTCTTGAGATATACACATACAGTTTTCTATATCTTTTTATTTATTGTGTGCTCTGTCATTTTATAACCAAATAACTCAGGATTGAAAACTAATGAGTTGCTACCACATCTTAAATAAAAATAAGAGATCGGGGCTCTGAGAAGCTATTCTGCTTTTTAAAGTCTCCAAATGGTTTTAGCTTTTATCTGTGTTATAACTACCAGTACCTTTAATGCCCATGTGGTCATCTTCACAGTATTTAAATAGTGTGTCTCTATACCAAACCTCAGTTTCCAGTGATTGCTGCTACACACCTGGGTTTACTTCATTTATTTTTTCAACAAATATTTACTGAACACCAACAAAAATGTTCCAGTCACTATTTTAGGCTCTAAGAAAATATGCCGGGACTCAAGAATTTGCATTCTAGTATGTCATAGTAAACTGGGGAAAAAATTAGAAAAGATACTCTATTTTAATAGAAAAACATACACAAAGGTTTTTAATTTGCATGGCTTTTTGCTAATCTCAGGAAAATAACAAGAACTCTGACTCTCCAGTGTTTCCCCATTTCTTAAGCATCTCTCTAAAGATTCAGGAAAATTCTAATTAGTCTTTGACTAACTGGAGCACACGGCCCTTTGGTTCTTAAAGTAGGGGGTCCTGGTGTTTGTCTCATTTGTGTGTTCAATCTCTTAATTCTAGATCTTGTGTACCAAGGCTGAGAATTCCAGACTGGTCTCACAAATTGACAACACCAAACTGGCTGCAGATGACTTGAGAGCCAAGTAAGCCTGCCCAGCACTGTCACCCGGTGGTAGCATTCACCCCGAGTCTGACTTAAACATTCCCACTGAGACTGTCCCCGCATCCTCTAAGCCATAGCCTATCAGCGCTAACCCAGAAAAGACCTTCAGATTCAATGTGATTAAGATTAAAAGCCCTAACATTGCACACAGCTCCTGACATGATGACATACAGACCCACAGTGAGATAGGTAGGGCCAATATCTTGTAACCTTGCTCTAGGCAAGAAAACCTTGGTATAATGAGGAAGAAACTTACACAAAGGTTTGTAATATGAGACAGAGCCAAAAATGCAGACCCAAGATCCTGACCGTAAACCCAATGGTTTTCTTACACTGTTTGGGAGCAAAAGGAGGAAAATAAATTCCCTCCTCTCAAAAGACAGCAAGATGGTATCACTCCTAAGCATAACAACTAAGTCATGATATGGATCAAATGGTTTCACTTCTACAAAGAATAAACTCTTCCATAGAAACACTCAGTGAGCGTCCCAGATGAGAATGAAGCCGGGAGTTCTGCTGAGCTTGCCTTGGACATCTCCTTTCTAATGCCTTTTTTTTTTTTTTAAGCTATGAAGCGGAGTTATCGCTGCGCCAGCTCATAGAAGCTGATGCCAAGGGCCTGAAGCAGATCTTGGATGTGCTGACTTTGAGTAAGGCTGACCTGGAGGCTCGAGTCCAGTCTCTGACAGAGGAACTTCTGTGCCTCAAAACCAACCATGAAGAGGTGAGAAAAAGACCAAGAGTCAGCCCAAGCTAAACCCCTAAAATTAGCATCAGTTCCTCTGAGTCGTACAAAACAAAGTGTATCCCCCTAGACACGTCCCCATTTGTCTGCCTTGATTATACTGCTACAGTCCATACAGTCAGCTTACTATATTACGTCTAATGCCATGTGGGTAGAATATTCCCTATCATACCAATTTTCTCATCTTCACTGGTTTTTGTAGAAATCCTTAAACAGACTTCTACCATCTCCTATTAGAAAAAGCCAGTTCTGGCACAAGCCAGTTCTGGCACAAGTTCATATGGATGTCATGGAGATAGTGGTCTTTCCACATGATACCCACCTCCATGCTACTGCCTCCATTCTTCATCTCTAGAAATTATCTTAAAATGTATGAAATTCTGATCTTGTTAGTCAATTCCTTCTCTCTCTCTCTCTCTCTCTCTCTCTCTCTCTCTCTCTCTCTCTCCTCTCTCTCTCTCTCTCTTTTGCACATATCTATGCACAGAGTCATACCTGAAATCATCTTCAATCATTGTAGGGCATCTGAATAACACCTATAAATCATGTATCCCTTTGTTGTGGGCTGTATTCCAGACCCAATTAGACCAAATTATTTCTGTCAGATTGAAACAAGAACACGGTAGGGAAGGGTCATCTATTCACTAAGTAATTCACATTCTTCTTTCTTCCCGTAGGAAATCAATTCCTTGCAGTGCCAACTGGGGGACAGAATCAACATCGAAGTTACAGCTGCCCCTTCCGTTGACCTAAATCAAATTCTACAAGAAATGAGATGCCGCTATGAGTCCATTGTGGAGACAAACCGTAAAGACGTAGAACAATGGTTCGATACACAGGTGGGGAGAGCAAACAGGTCAAAAACAACGCGCTGACATTTCTGGGAGGCCTCCTGTGAGTCATGCTTCCTTGTAAAATATCCGGAATCTCTGTGTTTCAGATGGAGGAGCTGAACCAACAAGTAGTGACCAGCTCTCAGCAACAGCAGTGCTGCCAGAAGGACATCATAGAACTGAGACGTACCATGAGTGCCCTCGAGGTGGAACTGCAGGCCCAGCACCGAATGGTACCCAGAGGCTCACCAAGCCTAACCTTACCCTGGTGGCAACACTCCCTGATGTCTTGAGTGTTCCACTGTTTCCCAGACTGTGTCCCTGTTGGTTAAAGGGTCTGTGGCTAGAAAAGAACTTCATGGTCGAGTAAGTCTTGGAAATGTTGGATTGAACAAAGGTTAGCCTTCCTACAAGCTAGCCTACAAGATGACATGGACCTCCAAGAAGGAGATGTGCAGTACTCAGCGTTCCAAAACTTATTTGATTGCAGAAGCTCTTTCTGCCCCCCAAGAGTGTGTCGTAGTGGTCATGACCCATGGAAAACACTTTTGGAAACACCAGGAGAGCATTTGATTTATTTTCTGCAAAGCATTATTGTAAGCTATCATATTGGAATTCTGAAACAAAGTTCTGAAAGATATGATGTAAACCATTAACCAACTTTACTGGTGGGGTTCCAAGAATGTGGGGGACTTTCCTAAGCCAGATCCACACCAAGCGCCATCACACATAGTTCACAGATAGAGACTCTGGGATCTAAAAGCAGTGAGTGGCCTTCTCCAAGTTGCTGAAGAAACGTGTTGGGATCAGATCCCAGAGCCAGCACCACCTCTGCTTCCTGAGACCACGACTCTGAAATAAGATAGCACTCAAATGGCCTGCTAGGAGGGGCATAGGAAAACCTGGCCCCAGGTTTCATCACCTCTTAGTCATGTGATATTGGGCAATTCATCGAACCTCATTTTTCTCATCTATAAAAATTGAGATAATCATGTGAATAGCCAGGGTTATTAAAGCCTAAAATCCCACCATTATGTGTAGACTTACAAAATGGTAGAACAAGAAAGAACTTGACACATTCAAATTTCAACACTCATATTTTACTTATAAAGAAATTGACGCACTTATAAAGGAACTGACCCACTTCTGAAGGAATTGACCCACTGAGGGAAATGCCTGTAGTTAAACATTGCTCACTTCCTTTGAAAGACTCAAACGCTGGCTGAATGAGGTGTCTTGGTATGATTTTAATGCCTGGGTTTCAATGAAGTGAGGTGGATCGATATCCCTCTCTCTCTCTCTCTTTCTCTCTCTCTCTCTCTCTCTCTCTCTCTCTCTCTCTCTCTCTCTCTCCCGTGAGCCAGAGGATAAGAGATTAAGTGACAAAAAGGGGCATGGGAGGAATAAACCAAAGAGATTTAAAAAAAGAGGGGATAAAGGAAAGAAACATTATCATTTTTGTCTTGCATGTATTTGGTTAAGAAGTAATAAAGGGCTTCGAGAGTCATTAGCAGTGTCACAAAGAAACTATTGTTTAAAATGGCCTTAACAGTGACCTTAAGGGAATTTTAAAGGAGTCATCATTTGAATCTGTTTTCCTCCTCTTCCTTAGAGAGATTCCCAGGAATGCATCCTCACAGAGACAGAGGCCCGCTACACAACCCTGCTGGCCCAGATCCAGGGTCTAATCCATAACCTGGAGGCTCAGGTGTCAGATATCCGGGGTGCCCTGGAAAGACAGAACCAGGAGTATCAAGTTCTGCTGGACATCAAGTCCCGGCTGGAGTGTGAGATCGCCACCTACCGCAGCCTTCTAGAGAGCTTGGATGGCAGGTATGTAAAATTAAAACAACATACATGAGCAAGACACACACACACACACACACACACACACACACACACACACACACACACACGGGGAAGGAGCATCAGAGAACAATACTTTGATCTTCTTGGCAATGATGGGAAAATCTGGATGGAGATTATCAAATATTCTCTAAAGACCTACAATTGTACCCTAGTCCTGATTTGAGATGTGGGTAGAACTACACTGGTTTGAAGAGCAACATACCGAATTAGTTCCTTATAGGTTGCATCCTACTAAGACAAAGGTTCTGAACCTGTGGGTGGGTCTCGATCCGTTGGAGCAAAACAGCCTTTTCACAGGGCTCTTCTAAGAACTCAGAAATACCAAATATTTGCATTATGATTCATAACAATAGCAATATTACAGTTATGAAACAGCAACAAAAATAGTTGTAAAGCTAGAGGTCCCCACACCATGAGGAGCTGTGTTAAAGGGGGGTCCCCACAACATGACGAACTATATTAAAGGGGGGTCACCACAACATGAGGAACTGTATTAAAGGGGGGTCACCACAACATGAGGAGCTGTGTTAAAGGGTCACAGCACTAGGAAGGTTGAGATCCACTGGTCTAAGATGAGCATGGGACTTTGCTGAAATGAGAAAGGACAACCCTGGTCCCATAGGGGACCACAGTGCTCAGGCTGAAACCCCCAACCCTGTCTAGATATTGCCCTTCGCCCCAATAGGAGCATGCTGACATGTAAAAGAAAGGATGCTGAAACATCCTTTCTTTTACAAATAAAAAGGTTTTTTGTTTTGTTTTGTTTTGTTTTTAATGATAATAAGCCAACTGACCCATAAAGAACTCAGCATTAACCATGAGTTCTTAGAGTAACTCAGACCAAACTAACCCCACAAAAGCTTCGTTAAAATTGCAAAGTACACCAATTGCCCCCAAATAATCAGTCACCTCTGTTCATTGCATCCTCTTCATTGGCATGCTCACACAGCACAAGTGCAGTGTTACCTGACACTGTTCCTTTAAAGAACTACAGTATGGCAAAAGGCCACAAGTTAGCCAATTAGAATCACGTATCTCAAAAAGAGCGTACTACAAACTGCTGGCTACTCCAATTTTCTTAAAAACAAAATGCTTAGAGACATCAAAAGGGCACTTCCACACTTCCTGGTGATGTGCTAAAGACTCCCCCATAAGTGGGATTCAGATCACAACTAATTGTATGAAAATTTTCCCCCACACAAGAAAATTATCTAACTCATCTCCATTTTCCAGATAGTAAGCCCCTCCCCTTGCTGCATCAACCCATGTTGATCAGTGAGTTTAGTTCCCATTATGTCCATTCTGCCCATGCAAAACTAAAGCTCCGGAGGGCTGACTGGTTCACCCAGCGTTGCCCAGTAGCAAACAACAGAGCTGGGCTCTGCCCCTATTTCGACTGCTGGTGCAGTGTGGTTCCCATAGGGCTAGAGTGGAAGCTTAAACCAGGTAACACTTCTGAAGCCAGGAGGCTGTCTTCCAACAGATCTTCTCTGATTCTGGTTCTTCTACTATAACCACAGCACAAAATGAACGAATAAGCATTTAGCAGTGATTATTTTGAATGACAAGTATTGACAGCTTAGCCACTCCCATCTTCTCCATAGCTAGTATTGCCCTTCCTTAATCACAGCTAAAATTCTGTTCTTGTCGTTGTTGTTTCTACTTAGGCTTCCCTGTAACCCATGTGCCACCAAATGTGAGCCATCCTGCCAGGCCGGAGCTAAGGAGTGCTTTGCCCCAATTTACACATCTTCATCCCTCCCTTGGATTCACAAGCCCTGCAGTGCCTCTGGACCCCCATCCAGGATACTGGTTAAGATATGCACCATCACCAAGGAGATCAAGGATGGGAAGGTCATTTCTTCTCACGAGCATGTGCAGCCTTGTTACATCATCAGACCTGCCAAAGTCTAGCATCCCAAGGTGATGAGAATGACCCACATTCATGAAAGAGAGGCCAGTGTATGCTCCTGCCTAAAAGGTTTAAGAAAGTCCCTTAAGGTACCTAGCTTCTTACTACTACAATGGGTCCCCAACCTTTACTCTTCTCATTCCCTAAGTCACTGCCACCAATATGATAATAAGTCACATTTCTCTGGAAGGACATTTTTGTATTGTCGCTGGGATGGGATGTAGCGAGTGCTCACAAAGACCTACAAAGTCCTACATTGCTTTCCTAGCCATGTGATGGACAGGCAGGTTTTCCTTTTGTTTAGTCAAGCCTTGTTTATCTCTGTGCCTCTGCAGAGCCAGTCAGACAAGTTCTGGGATTGGTTTTGGCAATTGGCACGTGAAGGTAAAAAGCCACAGCCTTGCCTTCTAGATTCCTTCTTTGGATATAGAATGAAGCCAACACAGGAACAGAATATATAAAAAAAGACCCCAGAGTCTAGTTTCCAGGAATGAAACAATAACAAGCCTGGATCTTGCTGACCTTTACTACCTCAACCATTGCTTATCTGCACTAGTATGTATTCCCTTCACCAAAAGTAACTTTGGGGTACTAGGGGGCTTTTGGCATGTTCTACACTCTCCTCCCACCCTTATTTTCATGTTTTATTTTCAGGTTGGGTCTTACTAAATTGCCAAGGCCAGCCTTGAACTCACTCTGTATCCCAGGTGGGACTTAAACTTGCAGATGATCTCCCTGCCTCAGCCTCCGGCATATTTGGGATTATAGGCCTATGCCTTCACATGTGACAGATATGTATAGTCTCTGCAACTTTGGGAACCACAAGGCTCTTTTCCAAATGTCTTTAAGAATCAGGACTATGGACTAGTTGTGTGGGATGAATCTAGAGCTCTCTCTATGGCATCATTTTGAAGCAATACCCTGGGTCCTTTCATTAAATGTTGGCTATTTCTCTTTCTATCCCTTAGGGTATAGGAGTTTGATCTTCTTGTTTGACAAGGGGCATAGAGCTGGATTTCTCAAGACATAAGACCTGATGGGTAACAATGACAAAATAGCTTAGATTCCTGCCTCAGTCTATCCATCAGAGAGAGATGGAATTACCATCCACAAACTTTCCAAAAGAGCATTAGTGAGTAATCTCTGCTTGCAAGCAAGAGGCTGCTCCACATGCCGGCAGCCACCATTCTACACCAGCCAGTATCACAACTTTTAGAACAGGGCCACAAAGTAAGTAAGCCATTCTTTGGGAAAAAAAAAATGATTGAAGCTTTTCAGAGGTGTTAGTTTAAAAAAAAATCTAAATCAAACATAAAATGTAAAGTCCTAAGACCTGATGTCCTAAACCTGCCTATTTCCTACCATGTTACCACACAAAGCATTCAGCCTTCATCCAATTGATTCCCTTGTTTGCTCAATGAGAACCATGCCTACTTCACAGGGCTGTTGTGAAGCTCACATGGAACCCACTCTGTACATGATCATTATGTACGTTTGCCACTAGCTACAGCCTAGACCTCATTTTCTTCTGTCATTGTCTCATTTTAAAAATTTTTTCTCAGTGAATTTAGTTGTCCAGTCATGATTTGGAAGTTTTAACAATGTTCGGTGTTTGGGGGGAATAAAAAAAAGAACATTTCCTGTGATTATACCCACAACTATATTAATAAAGCATTTTTGAATTCTTAAGGGTATGTATCAGATACCAGTTGATGCTCACATCAAAGACACTTGCCTTGTTGAACTCACAGCTCACGTGCCTCCTCCAGACAAGCCATGGCTTACACAAAGCAGGCGGAATGCAGAACTCCCAGGAGGATCTTCTGTTGCTAATTTCTCGTTGAAAAATGCAGAGTAGTTCCTGTCAGCACCTCCCTGCATGTTATCTCAGCCTGCAAGATGGAAGTATGGGAAGAGTGAAGAACTGGTACTCAGAAACCACGAACAGCCTCCACCCAGTCTGTGGGTGACCTTGAGTAAAAGTGATTTAAGAACATTGGCCCTGCCTGGCACATAGTGGAAGGGTTCAGTGGACTAATGACGGTGACCAGGCTCTGAAAAAACGATGTATAGTGTTAGGCAGAAATGCGTTCTGAGTCCCTAAGTTAGACCCTAGACATGTGTCGCTTCCATCCATGGGGCTTTCCTTTGGGTTTGACTCAGTGCTGGGTCCTTCGTGGTACACACCATCAACACTAAGTGGAAATCCATTTGGCAAGTACTGAGAGCTAGCTGCTCACCTTGCTCTGGGATTTTGATTCCACCCGAATCCAGGGTTTAGGGATCTCTAACCTTGGGCTGATGAGGTAATGACACTCTCTGTTCATGCCAAAAAAAAAAAAATCTTTCTCCTACTTCAACCAAAATACCCTCCATGCCACCCATGCTGAAAACAAAATATTATGACCTGCATAATGAAGAGAGAATCTGGCACCTCAAAGGCCTGTCCTTTTTTAATTGCCTCCTTTGTATAAAAGCATGTAAGAAAAAATCTGCAGGATTTTGTATATCTATGGCAAAAAAAAAAAAAGGCAGTGTGGTCTGGAATTTTCTAGAGAGCTAAGTAAGTATCCTATACACAGCCACGGGGAGAGGTAAAGAACTCATTTGTGTGTCTGTTGTTTGTTTCTCACATGCTTCAGCAATAGGTCAGCAGTGTGAGAACCTGAGTCGGGATCCACAGAACCAACATACAGAGCCAGGTGCAGTTATCCACCCCTGTCATCCCAGTGCTAGAAAGGCCAAGACAGGAGGACCGCTGGAGTTGTGGTTACCCAGCCTAGCCAATCGGTGCGCTGTAGGTTCAGTGAGACATTGTCTTCTAAAGAGTGATAAGAGAAGACACCTGACATCGGCCAATGCTCCTCCCATGCACTAGTGCACACACAAGCACACACACACACACACACACACACACACACACACACACATACATTTCCCCCATCTTTTTAAGTTAACACAGTAACTGTGCATGAATGAGGATCCACTGTGATCTTTCTACATATGCAGACAGTATACACTGATCGTCTCCATCCACCCTTTTTTTTTTTTTTTGACTCTTTAGACTCCCACGTTAGCCCTATAGGTGTCCACATTCACAGACAGCACCTCTTCCACTGTCTATCTACCTGACTCTAAGCCAGGGTTAACCAATAATAGTCAATACATTAGCAAGTGTTTGAACTCACTCAATGATCACACAACCACCATAAAGTAGCTACGAATGATAATCCCATCTAACCCTTGAAAAAAACCACAGGTTACAGAAGTTAGCACTCGGTGCCACACAATGATGAGACCAAACTCTAAGTACTTTAAATTCCCTTATTGTATTATATATTACGTAATCTCCTCTAGCAGAAATGCACGACAGCACTGATGCTTTTTCAGTTCTTCAGAGTTCCATTCCCATTCCTTGCTGCCTCTAATGAGAAACCATTTAGGAGCCTTGTGCCATCAGCACCAACTATCCTCTTTACCCAAGCTCACGGGCTGGGTGAGCTTTAACATTAGAAAGCTATTTTGATAGCAGCCAGTTGCCTTCTTCATATCACAGTAAAGAGTCTAGAGGAAAAGGCAATTGATCAACGAGAAAATCCAACTCCTCCTTCTACTTCACATCCCAGCACATCTGCTCTGGACAGCAGTAAAAACCAAACAGGGGAGCTAATGGAATCAACCATGAACCAACTACAAGACACCGACCTCTGGCTCAGTCCCAGAGGCACCGTTTGCCTTCTCTCCATTTACTCTTGAGTGCTCATCACAGACTCTTCAAGTCTAATGTCCTTGCTTGGCTTCTCTTACAAAAGATCACAGTCGCATCTTGCTGCGATGTGACTCACTCTGTTGTGTCTAGTCATCTATCTATAAACAGGACATGACTCCAGAAATAACATCCTCAGACCCCTCCTCCAAGTATCTTTTAAAGGCTATAAATGGTATCAGCACTCTCTATATGATCCTTAGCAACTAGTTACTGTAATGTCTTCCTATGAACTCCCATGATTCCCATGTAGCAAACAATGGGAAGGAAACGTATCTTACTCTAGGCAGAAATGAGCCTATTTCTTGGCTATATTTATCCTAATCTAATCATTTTATTTAAAAATAGGGTTTTTTTGATAATTAAAAGGCATTTTAAAAGCAAATGCCCCCCTTCAAATAAGAGAGAATGAGGAGAATAAAGTTCAGAAGCAAAGGAAAGTGTGTCACTCACACATACACATGTGCACACACACGCTCATTTTAGGAAGAATTCATAGGCTGAGTCAATCAGCATCTACAACACAGAGCCCTGGGTTAGCGTCATCACAGGCAAGCCTGGAATGTGTTCATTGTTTCAACACTGTAATCAAATGTCTTTTATAGGAAATGAATCCTTCACCTATTTGGCCGGCTGGAAATACCTGGTCAATGTGTTCACGCAGGATTCACAGCTTCATGGGAACTACCCACGCACCCAGTCAAATGGGAGCAGCCTGGTTTGGCAACATTGGAAAGGCTTGTTTTAATTGGAATGATCCTTTCAGGTTGAGCATCATGCTTGGAGGGATTTTCTTAAGCAATATCTTTAAGCTATAGGCTACCATTCCAGGCACATAAGAATACCATAGAAAATGCTGATTTTCTAAACATCTCAATAAGATGTCACAGAAGCAAAGCTTCTGAATGTGTTTTCTTTATTGTCCTTTCTCAGACTCCGTTCCCTTTCCTTTTCCCTCTCCATCTTCTCCACTCCCTAACCTTCTCCTCCTTCCCTGCCTGACATGATGTAACAACGGAGGGAGATATACTGGTATTACCTGAAGAAACTCTCTAAGGTAGCAAGTTCTGATATTTCCTAGGGTGAAAGCAGGTCAGGGGCTCCTTTCCCTGTGTCCTTCTCAGAAAAAAAAAAATCAAGAGGACCTTCCTTCTAAATCAGAAGCAAAAGTTGGATATCACAGCTCTGTACAGTGACCTAGTGGGACCAGCAGGTGCCTTGGGAGTCACCGTGGAGAATGCTATCCTACATTTGTTATCCGAGGCCCTTGGAGAAGCCGCTTAACCTACTGACCCAGAAAATTTGGGAAGAGACAGCTGTGTCCTTGGTCATAGAGAACTATCTATTCCCAACTGAAGATAAGAGCATGAGAGCCCTACCTGTGCATCAGAGAGGATTGTTGATTGGCCCACTAGAAATAAAATAACTATGCCCCTCCCCTCACTGTCACCACCCAAGAAACAACTGCCCAACATTCCAGCGTGACCTTGGTTAAAGAGAGAAGTCTCATGGTGGAAGGCAAATAAAACTACGGCCTATCCAAGAGGAATCTGCAAACTGAAGAAGAGAAGGAGACTAAGACAAAGATTCAGAAGTACTCTAGAAAAACCTAGAGGTGAGGCATTAGCAAAAGCTAGAAGAGAACTTGGTCATGTCTGGTCAAGAAGCAAAATCATGGACTAATTAAGAACAAATACTAGCCAGTCACAGCAGCACATGCCTTTGACCCCAGCACTCAGGAGGCAGAGGCAGGTGGATCTCTAAATTCAAGACCAGCCTGATCTATACAGTGAGACTCTGTCTCAAAAAACAAACAACAAGGAAACAGAGGTCAAATACTTGAATCTAGACAAGCTAGGTCTGATTCCCCAGCTGTGAGATCCCATAGGAGTTACTTAACCTCTCTCACTCTACTTCCTCGTCTGTACAATGGGGCTGGTAATAGCACGTACTTCATAGTGTTGAGATGATGACATTAATTAGTGTATGCAAAACACTTAGAGCATGTCAGACACCCCATAACATTGTTAGTAAGCTGTCCTTGTGATGTTTTGAGGAACTTACATTCAATTGGTAAAATAATCATACTAGCACTAACAAGTTATTTCACTTAAGCAAATTGACAATAGAACAGTCATCCAAAGTCATCCAATCACCGCCTTGTAATAGAAAGTGGAACCATGGAATGGCCCAAAGAAAAATGGAGCACAGATCCAACTCTTCCAGAATGTTATGGAATTCAGTTGGAAAGGACACTCTCCATAATAACTAACCCTCATATTTCCTGTCAATCAATAGTAAGAAGATGGCCCCTTCTTCAGTAAAGAGGGAGACAAGCATGAAGTCAATCCTGTACATACAAGATCAGTGTTGTGGAAATGAGAAATAACAGGGCAGTTCATATGAGTCTGTCAGCCTGCCCCTTGCCTAGCACAGTATCTGGTGTCCTTGTTCTTCACGGTCTCAGTGTTCCCTGAAACTGGGTTATACAGTTAGAGAGAAATCAATAGGAGGGATTCTGCAAAAACCTTCAGAGTTAACAAAGGACAGCTAATACAGAACCAAAATCATTATCTATGTGCAAAAGCCACAGTGCCTCTTAAAGCCAAAAATAGAAAGAGCAGGGCAAGTACTTCTATCAATTAAAACTTGATTGAAAATTATACCTCAGACGTTGTGCTAAGTACTTCCCATGAATTAGCTCACTTAGTTCTCATGATTACCCTGTAATGCTAAGCATTATTTGCTCTACTAACAACTAAACCAAGGCTTAGAGAAGTCAATTAACCTTCTCAATGTCTTGCAACTAGTACATTGTAAAACCAAGATTTAAACAAATTCATATCTTCTATACTCCATATGTCCAGTGGTGGAAAGTGGATGAAGTCCTGAGTGTATTGTTGATGTGAGCATATGGGGTCCATGTCAAGGACCCCAGTGTCTCAGACCCATGAGAATGACAAATCCTTGGTCCAGGGAAGAATGTTGACAGTCTGGGCAAAAAGTACCAACTAGCTTCCTCCTCCTGGATGACTGAAGCCTGAGGATGCTCCCCTAAAAAGACCCCCTACCCTATGGAGATTGGCTGACCCTCCTCCTAGTTCAGCTGTATATAATAATGTGCTCCAGGTGCATCTCCATCAGAGTGCACAACCCACCTGACCCCAGCTTTTCTGTATGTGTGTCTGTCTTTTCTTCATTCCCCCATCACCCTACTCAGGTCAGTCCCAACGCTGTGTGGGTCACAGCATCAAATGGCTTCCATTATTATTCAAGCGTGCTGCTGTAGTGTTTTACATTAATCAAAGACATGAAGGTTCCAGAAATTCTAAGAAAGTGAGCCTTCCCCACACAGCTCAACAGTGTCAGCATGTGGTTCAATACAGGAAGGAATAAGGCAGAACAAAGAACATTAAACACAGAGTTGTGGCAATACTCAGGCCTCGCCCCTTGAGATCTGGGATCTCTCTTATGGTTCTGTCTTTGCCAATTAATTAATGAATCTATTCAGTTGTGATGAAAAAGGTGCTCTGAGCTTTGGATGAAAATTATTAGTTGCAGATGCTTTGCCTCCGGGTGTTATTGAACTTACATTCTAGCTCATGTGGCATTTGAAAGGTATTATTGTGAGTTGGCTCTTGAGGATCCCTTTGGTTCTTGGACACTAATACAAATAGTACTGTGAACTCACCAGCCTGCGAGCAGATACATGCTACTATAAACAAAACAAAGGGCTGTGCCCTGGAGACCAGAAGCCTGCACTAGACAGCATCCACCCCACCTCATTCTCAGTGTAGAAGTCAGGTTGTTGGGCTCACAGGGTTTATTGCTTGAATCCTGGCTCTGCTCCACTAGCCACAAAGCTGAGAGCTCTTCGTTGGAAAAGCAAGAAGAAAAGCAAGACTCATCTCCAAGGTCCTTCATGATGAGTGCAGGGTTAAAACAGTAGCTTCCAGACATCTATGTTTCCAACACACAGCTTATGGTTTCATCAATGATTGTGGTTTGTCAGAGCTGTAGAGGACTTGCTGGTTCAGTCTTATCTCACAGTTAACAGGAAACAGGGTAAGAGGATGGGATAGTCCTGGAATCTCTTTAAGAAAGATACAAATTGGGTGACAGGGACAGGAGGGGTGTAACAATGAGGAAAAGCAAAACTGTGTGCCCTGCAGTCACTGAGGAAGGAGAGCAGAGAAGTCATCTGGAGCTCACCCAATCAGGACAGAATGTCCAGTAGCTCTAGGTCACAGACATCACATCCATTGTCCCAATTACAGCACCATCTCTTCATATTAATGTTAAACCTGTGTAGTAAACAGCAATTAGTGATGAAGAAAAACAGGAAGGTCCATAAAGGATTCTGAGAGCTGTGAACAAAGGATGAGCCTGGGAGGAGATGGGCTTTAGTCACAATGAAAAGTTGACATATTCAATTAAGTCCTGACTGCAGTGCCTGGGGTGTCCAAGATGTTCAGGAAGAGCCATGATTCTGAGTAATTTCTACCTTTCCTATAAGAATGAATTAAACGTGATTTGAAATTCCACAACTGTGTGATGTCTTATAGAAATTCATGTTCTAATTTTTTAAATGCCTATAATTTGGGTAACAGGATTTGGGAAGTAAAGCTGCTGTGAGCATCTGTGCTGTCACATCAATTAAGATTCATACTAAACACATGTACTGAAGTTTTTATTTTTAAAAAAACAGAAAAATATTCTAATAATTTAAATTAAATCCTCAGAAAAAATAATTACTGGAGTTCCTTTTATATGCATTCACATACACACATACACACACACTTTATATACTTTATATTCTCTACTGAGACTGAAACAAGTTACCATGGACTTACTGGTTCAAACCCACACTGACTTATAGCCTTACAGCTGTCTGTTTTGAGCCCAGCATGGGCCTCCAGGCCCTAAGACCAAGATAGCAGAGCTATATTCCTTCTTAAAAGACCCAAATGAGAATCTCAGGTTCCTTACCTTTTCCACCTTTTAGGTGCTGGAGCCATCTTGGCTGACAGTGTGAGAGAACACATCACTCTGAAAGCTACCTTTCTCTCATCTCCTTCTCCAGCACTGGATGGCTCTTCCTTTCTCCCTTCAGCATTAGAGATGGCATTGGGACCACCTAGATGATTGGAGATAATCTCCTGATTCTAAGGCCGGTTGATTAAGAACTTTAATTCTATCTACAACTCTAATTCCCTTTTGCTACATAATATAGTCTGTTCACGGGTTCTGGGTACTATGATATGGGCATCCGGGAGTGGGTAATATTCTGCCTACTGCACTTAGACTTGCTTATTCTAAACCAAATGAGGGGAAGGGGAGGAGGAAGAGAGTGGAAGAAAGGAGGGGAGAAGAACAAGAAGGGAAGAAAGGGGAGAGGGGAGGGGAGAAAAGGGGAGGGGAGGGGAGGGGAGGGAAGGGAACCTGAGACCCCCATGGTTATCTCTCTAAAGCACCAACACCTGAACTGGATAATATATGTATAGTGATGAAGATATGTGTGTTTAAATCCTCTGACCAATCAGATTTTCATGCAGTTCTTCAAGCCTCAGGGAACACAGCCAATATAAGGATAAAATGTGTTTAAGGCCACATCATAACCAATAGTTTGCAGGTGTAAACATATTCCATAACCTTAAGAGGTCATCTTTTTATGGTAACAACAACAACAATTAACATTTATTGAGCATTTACAGTGTGCCAAAAGGTTAAGTGTTCTTCGTGTGCTTTTTTAACAACTACTCATTTTACAGACAAAGAACATGAGGCAGTAGAGGCTCATAACTCATCAGAGTCATTCAGAAGGTGCTAAAGCTAAGATTCAACCCCAGGACCATGGGGCTCCAGGCTTTGCACTCCCAAGCACTGTGCAAAAACTGCCTCTTGCTTTTAGGTCACAACAGATACCTTGAAATCATTGATTCTCTAACAGTTATAATCTTGGGGCCAAAGAAAAGGTACAACTTGCTGATACGAGTCCATCTCCCGGTCATTTTTGGCTTTTATCCCCTGACCTCTCTTATGATCCTGGGGAGAAAGGAAAGAAAAGGCCATGACGATTTAGGAACGACAAGGATGAGAGATTATAGGGAGAGCATTGTTCTAACAATGGATGTGGGAATGGCTGTCATTGCTCAAAAGACGTGGAAAATTCTGGTTCCTAAGGAAGAGCTGTAAGACAGGTTTACTGTGTACCACCCTACCCTAAGCCCTAGTTGTTGTAACACGGGATAACACACAGAATGTTCTGGTAACTTTCTCAAAGGGGAAAAATGTGCCTATCCCCAAATATAAATAGTTCTAAATAAGTAACATAGTAAAGGTGAGACTAAAACATGCCAAAGTAAAGAAATTGGGGGCTGTATTTAAGATGTTTATATCAAGAAAACGAGAAATCAAAAGGCACCAAGATCATTAAAATGAATTCTCTAAGCTTAAAGCATACTATGAGAAGTATTGTTTTCCCCCGGAGAACTGTATTCAAAGCTGAACACAGGAGGCTGGGGAGATGACAGGTCAGTAAAATGCTTGCTGCCTGAGCAGGACGACTTGAGTTTGGGTCACTGGCACTCATGTGAAGTCAGGCACACATCTGTAATCACACAGTGTAAAAACCACAGTAGTGTGGTGGGAGTCAATGAGGAACAGGCAGACAGATCCCTGGAGCTATCTCACCTACAAGTCTTGCTGGAGTGTGAGCTCCAGATTCAGCAAGAGACCTTGTCTCAAAAAACTAAGGTAGAGCTTGACTGAAGAAGGCACCCAACATCAGCCTCTGGTCTACACACACACACACACACACACACACCATACATATTACAAAGCACCTCTCTGTACATTAATTCACCACTCCCCCAACAACCCTGTAAATGACACTGAATATCATTGATTGTGCCATTTTCACATAAGACCATTGAGACCAGGGAGGTCAAGGTTGCCAGGTGGGGGCGGTGGGGGTGGGGGCGGGTAATAACAGAATGAGTACTCTAAATCCAAGGCACAATCCTTTCTGCTTGTCTGCACTGAGACAAAGCTGAGCTGTGGTTGACAGTTTCTAATCAGCAAAGCAGAGGGACCGACCGCAGCTGCTCAGATGGGAAGGCTGACAACTGGAAGTGAATCTGCGAAGACACTGTGCACACCCATGAGGCCTCCACAAACACAGGGAAGACGTACAAAGCTATGGTCATGGGGTCAGGCAGGCTCTGGACCCTTCACCACTGTCTCAAAAGACAATCTGAAGCAAGGCTTCTCTTCTCCCTGTTTTAATTCTTTCACCCACTAAAAACATTTAAAAAGAGCTATTTAAAAATAACTGGTAGCCGGGCGGTGGTGGTGCACGCCTTTAATCCCAGCACTCGGGAGGCAGAGCCAGGCGGATCTCTGTGAGTTCAAGGCCAGCCTGGGCTACCAAGTGAG
>CABHPP010147680.1:0-14662 GCA_902168425.1 Peromyscus attwateri | reverse complement strand
GGAAGGAAGGAAGGAAGGAAGGAAGGAAGGAAGGAAGGAAGGAAGGAGAGAACAAAGTAATGAAGCCTTTTTTTTTTAAGAAGCAAAGTTTTACGGAGTCAACCAAACAAATGACTTTTTTTTGGGGGGGACACCATTTCAGGTCCCCAAAGTATCAACTAAGGATGGATTCTGGTATGAAGAGTCAAGCAGGAATTCTCCCCAGGTCCCACTGGCCCTGTCACAACAAGAACCTCTGGGCTAAAGGTAAAACCTATGAGAACAAGATTTTAGGCAAATTGCATGAGGTAATGCCTCAGCCAAGCACCACCAGGGATACTCCGAACATCTCCTCATGTGGCAACAGAAATAGAGAGCCATACCCAGCGAGCGTCGGAGCTAACATGCTGGCTGGCTCAGGGATTATTAATGACAGCAGCCTTTGTAGAAGAGATTTGTGTGGTTAGCTGCCATCCTTGCTGGATTAAGGAGAAAATAAAGAGAAAAGAGCAGCGTGAAGTCACTTTGCTCTTGCAATAGCACGCCCCACCCATTGGTGCCCATCTGTTGTTCTTCTGTCACCGCCAACGATCACAGTCACCTCAACAGGCCTGGCGCCATGTCAAAATAGCGCCAAAGGACTCTGTTTCTAAAGCCAGGCTTATGGAATGGCGTCCCGCCACTCCTCTCAAAAACCTTACGCAGCTGCAACCTCTCCTGCCTTCTCTGAAAGGTTTGGTGTCCGCTGGGAAGGAGCAGGATGATACAGGCCTTCTTTTATGGGCTGAAAATGACAAAGAACATACAATTCTCCGTATCAACTGATAGACCAGACTACTCCTCCTCGGTGTAGACCCATGTATGGAATGGCAGGCATGCTGCCCAGAAGATGGTGACAAAGTCACCGTAAGGTGAAAAGACCTTGGCAACCAAGAAAGGGTGGGTTTTGTTGTTGTTGGTGGTGGTGGTGGTGGGGTTTTTGTTTTGTTTTGTTTTGTTTTTGTGGTGGTGACAACATTAAATTTCTGTCTCCATGAAAACTGGCAATTCTAAACTAGAAGCGTAAAGTGGTACTGAGCACCCAGGACCAGACCTTATATGACAGGTCAGATAGTTGGAGAAACACGCAATGGGAATGAGGAGTCCAGCTGTGACTTAAAAGCAAGCGTCCTCACCCTTCTGTGACCCTGTCTCGCCAATGGTCCTTCCTCTTCTGCCAGTACTGTTCATTTGACTAAAAAATGAGGACATGAAACGTGAACATGTGGTCCAGCAGTATATTCCTATAAAACATGAGATTCCTAAAAACCCTCAGTATTTAATTAACTAAAGGACCATGTCGGGGAGAAAACGCTAAAAGCTATACATCAATAGATTCTAACTTCTCCATGGCATCTTTTCCTTTAGGAACTCCAAGTCGTGGTAGCCCATGTTGTGATCCCAGCCCCTGGGAGGCTGAGGAAGGAGGACCTCTGGGTTCAAGGACAGCCTGAGTTACATGGTGGGATCCCGTTTAATAAATAAAGACAAAAGGCAGAGGTCAGTGAACACTGCGCTTCTGGGGCGGGACGGGGGTGAGGAGAATAAGAACAAGAGAAGAAAAAATTATATACAATTTTCAAGGTTTTTACTTACTTTTTATAGTCAATCTGCTGAATTCCAAGTTAAAAAAAAATCTCAGTTTAACATTTAAGTACTGAATTAATTTTTCACTTGGGAAATGTTTTTCCCAAATGAATGAGGAACTACAAGAACTGAAGAATTAGCGACACATGAAAGTGACATAGGCATTTTGTTACCCGGTGAACAACAGGAAATATACAACACTCTCGGTGAGGTGTTCTCTCCAGAGAAGCCAAACGTAAATCTACTAAAACCACTACATCTATTTGCTGGCCTCCAAGAACTACAAGGGGCTGATGATCATGTCTTTAAAACTAATCCAAAATTTAGGGAGCTCCAGCAGGATCTGTGTTTCCAGCTTCTCTTTCTGGACACTAAACGGAGCTTCCCACTCCTTCCCAACTGTGTCTCCGTCTTGGACCTTCTGTCACCAGGCCGTCAGACAGCGTGCACCCTTGTTGCCTCACCTGCCTACAGTCAGCTTCCTTTTCTGCTCGTTTCGCCTCACGAAGACTCCTCCACACGGTCTACGATCGCTTTAGCTCCCTCTCAACACAGCCTCCGCAACCATTCCTGCTACACGCTGGAGACACTGGGAACTTAAAGATGAGTCAGGCTGTGCCTTGCTAAGTAGTGGGATAACTAGGCAGTGGTTTGCCATGGGGCATGTGCAGCAAACGTGCCTTTCAGTCATGTTTTCATGTGTCCAAATTGCCTAGAACACATCCATGGGCCTTAATGCTTGTTGATATGGATGCTGAGCGTCCGATCTCATATGTGTTAGGATCTGTTCTCTTCCTCAGTTCTGGCGTCTTTGCCTTTTCCCGATTCTGATCTCTCCTCTTAAGATCCCAGATGCTATTTGTTGGTGGTTACTTGTGAAGCCCTGTCCAGTCTGTGGTCTATGAGTATCAATATCCTATAAATAAGCATCAAATTATCTCTTGCTTTTGAAGATACAATTAATGGGCTAGGGAGGTGGTTCACTGGGTGAAGTCCTGTCCACACAAGCATGAGGACCACGTTCAGCTCCCAGCACCCATGTAAATGACAAGAGGGCATGACAAGCCTGTCTGTGATCCCAGCACTTGAAAGGCAAAGACAGGAGCTCTCTCGGACAAGCTGGCTAGATTGACTAGCCACATCAGGGATTTGGGGGGTTAACTGAAGACTCTGTCTCAATATACAAAGGGGAAAGTGGCCCAGGACGACATCTAATGTCAACCTCTGGTCTTTGCATGCACACACATGCAGACACACACATACATACCACACTCATACATATATAAATTAAGACAAGTTCCCAGCATGGTTATTTCCTTCTTATCACTTCGCAAAACTTCCTTCTAGGATCTTAAAACATGTTTGCTCATGCGTGGTTTGTTTTGTTTTGTTTTTCTTTGTCTACTCACCACTCTATGACTGAATCATTCGGAAGCAACCCTGAGCCAGCTCTACCCATCCGAGTCTGAAATGGCATACTTCATGCTCCACTGTCTCCTTTTATCTCGACAAACAGAAATAGTTTAATAATCACAATGTCTGGTCTGTTATCACCATCACTATGTTTTACTTCTGTACATGCTTTTTTTATGTAGCCCTTGAAACCACAGGACAACATCACAGGAGTTTCGTCTGGAGTTCCACTGCCATCCATCCTGAAATGCCATACATAATAAAAATATGTTGGATGATCGTTGTGGCCATTCTGCTACTATAAAGAGAAAGAAGGGTGTCCTGAAATATTTCATTGATGGAATGATTGTCTCTAAAAGGCACAAATGAACTGTGCTCTGGGTCACAGCAGCTCCCCGCTGGCTTCTGAGATACCCACATACAACCCCATCCATTCCCTCACCACCCAGCCTCTCTGACAGAACACTCTGTTCCTTTTCATGACAGTGTCTTAGTCCATCAGAAAGAGGAAACGAATGTGAAAATTACAAATAATTTTACCTAGAAAGTCATAGGTTATAGTCAATTATAGTCATGAACAACTGGGACTACGCATAAGATCTTGAAGCCATATTGCAGGTGCAGGTGTGTCCTCTGAACAAAATGACAAAATCCTGGACCTCTGCTGGGAAAGGAGGATGAAGTTCCTCCTGGACTATTTAAAAATGGTTTTTAAAATTAGATGTCATTTGCCCAGAATTATTCTAGCCATCCGTGTCTTCCAAATGATATAGTTAGAGAGTGCCTGAAAGGAGCTGCTCAGGCTTTACCAAGGGTTGCCTCTGTGTAGTGAAACTAGAATGTTTTCTAATCGTCTATCTTGTACTTTCACATGCTAACCAAATTTTTGTAATGAGCAAATATTATTTTTACACACCCAAATCCAAAGGCATCATTTCTTTTAAAATCCAATAGATTCTCCATAGAAGGTTACAAGGAAATTTTCTGTGTGGTAGACCTCAAAAGACTGCCTCTCCTCAGGCCTCTCAAATTACACCATCAAGTTTCCCCACCCTGTTCTGGTTACGCAATACAAAAAAAAAATGTTCAAGGTTAATTCTTATAAATCAAAACCCACACATACTGATGTAAAATGAGACAGGAGCCAGATATATGGGCTAGTAAGTCACAGCTTCTCAGACACACCTGAAATGATTGGGGACGGGATCAATTCCATGCAGATTCTTGTGAAAGAATTTCGGGGTGCAGTCTGGACCTTGTACTCACTAGAGGCAGGGTTGTTTTTTCTCTTTCCAAAGGCTGGGTCCATGTCAACAGAACCCATAGACAACCACAAACCTAAGTCAAAACCGGTGACCAAGAACTGCATGTGTCCGTCAGCACATGACCTACTGCCATACAATCTCTGAGTTTACTCACTGTGTCAGTGATCACAGAGCCGACGTGACTGAGTACCTCCCAAACCCAACATGTGAAAGGAAAGATTTGTTTTTGGCTCATGGTTTCAAACAGTCCAGTCCATCCAGGTGAGAAGGGTATAATGGAATTCATTGTGTCGGGAGCTTAAGGCAGAGACACAATGGTAGATGAAGAAGTGGAGAACACCGGACTCTAATGGGGGAGAGGTGTAGCTTTCAAATGCTTTCTCCCAGTAATCCCCTTCCATCAGCTATTGCCCACCACCTAAAGGTCTTCTGCCCTTCCAGAACAGCACTACCAGTTGGCAATATTCAATCCTTACGCCCTTGGGGGACATTTCAGGACCAAACCAAAGCACTTCCACGATTTTAATTGCCGCTCTGTATCTTTCTTAGTCTTTTTTCTGTTGGTATAACAAAATAGCTGAGAGGTTCATTTCTTACAGTTCTAGAGGCTGGCCATGAAATTCAAGGCTGGGGGCTCACATTTGGTGAGGGTCTTCTTGCCTGTGGGGACAGTCTGCAGAGTCCTGACGCAGGACAGGTTATCATGTGGTGAGGGAGCCCATACCAGAAATGGAGCCAGGCCACATTTGACAGCAGATTCCCTCTCAAGATAACCTGCTAACCAACCAACCTGTTAATATATAGAGATTAATCCATCCATGACGGCAGAGCCTTCGCTATCTAACCATCTCTTAAATGGCTCACCTGGTCCCACCTCTCCATACTTTGCAGTACAGATTAAATTCCTGTGTTTCAGAGGGGACATTGGGGGAAAAAAGTGGTGGCCTTTGTTCTTTATTCTCATTGGAGACATAAGTGGTCCCAAGCTCCCCTTCTAAGAACCATTGAGCTTGCTTCAGTCACAATTACAACTTTACAGCATTTTGTATGGTGAAATAAGGAAAATCCAGGGAACATTCTTTGCTCAGTTTTTGATGCAGGGGCAGAAGGAGCAGAGCTTGTGTGTCTCAATCATTGCATTTATAATTGGAATGGGATTGACCTTTCCTGCTCAAGTTATGTGGCTTATACTCCTCACAGGGATAGGAGATAATGGCATGGAAGGGCCTGGATTAAAATTGTAAGTCTAGAGAACTTCAATACTGAGCTTATGAAACAACACCGTTTATGAAACTCTTCTGTAGTGGGTAGCCATTCCAGCTTTGACCTGGAAGTTCCAACCCCCATTGAGGGTTCGGTAACTGTCATGCCTACAAGGTGGGGCTGAGAGAGGACGCTGAAGACCCGAGATCCAGATGTGTGGGTTCTCTTGGTTCCTGGACCCTGGACGCTGGAGCTAGACCAAGCAGAGTTCTCCAGAGAACACCGCCAGACTGTGCTACACCTTTCCCAGACCCTGTTACCTATCCCTTCACTTGTAAGTTACCCCACAAAATAAACCTCCCTTTTAACGACGTGGAGTGGACTTAATAGTTTCACCGAGACTCTTCGATGTTTTAACGCTCCGACCAGGCTGTCGTACTTGGAAGGTAGAAGACCTAACCCTGCTTCCCAGAAGGCTGCAGTCTCAGAGACATGTAGCAAATGTGTTAGGCAGTGTAGTCAGCAGTGAGAGGGCTGGGGACCTGGCATGGCTGGTAGAGTGCTTGTCTACCATGTAAGAAGCCCTGAGATGGATTCCCAGCACCATAGAAAGAGAGTAGCAGGGCCTGTGCCTATAAGGCCAGCACTCCAGAGGTGGAAACAGGAGAATCAGAAGTTCAAGGCCCTCCTCAGCTACATAGCAAGTTTAAGGTCAGTATTAGTTACATGAGACCCTGCCTCAAGTATGGAAAGAGTAAGAATGAACCTCATTAACCACAGGAAGCAGCTGGGTCCTGTGGGTGCTTTATCTGCCACAGAAGAGCAGGGATACCAAGTGACCCATTCTACTGGAAGATCTTGGATCTAGATGAGGTCATTCCCTCCTATCAGAGCATCAGATTCATTCTGGAGAATTCAGAAAATGATTATTAAAGGAAGCAACCTTTGAACCCACATTTCCAAGGAAGAGCCAAAGTCATGCCCTCAATTACACTGTGCGTGCAAATAACTGAATCACTCACCTCTACCAACCCCTGGTCCTTTATCTACAGAGTGTGTTACAACTGGGCATTGGGCTGGGGGTGGAGGTCAGTAGCAAAGTGTTTGTCTCTCACTGATTCTGGGTTCCATTCTCAGTACTTGCCCCACTCCACCACCACCCCTGCCCCACACATACACACAATGATAACAAAGACTATAACCTTTCCCTGGAAGCAACCAATTGTTGTTATAAGGATTAACAACATCTACGAGGTTGAGAAGGCCCATTACCATTATGGAAGAAAAGCTGTGCAGGACTCTTCAGGATGATAACAGCACTATGTGGCAGGGAGAATCCTGCTGTGGCTTCACTGGCTTGCAGCTCGCCCTCCCCATGTCCCCTCTGGGCTTTATTTTCCCTTATCTGCGCAATTAGTGCCATCGCATAGTAACATTGGCGTCTCTTCTGAGAACATACTTTATTTTTTGATTCGGGCATATGTGTGGCATATGGTGCATGTTTGTGGGAGGATAAGCACACCAAAAGACAATGAAGGACACTGGGCATCTTACTCGGTCACTTTCCTCCTTGTTCCACTGAGGCAGGGTCTCTTGCTGAGCCTAGAGGTGGACAGGTGGCCACCAAGCCCCAGTAATCTTCCTGTCTCTGTACCCACTCCAACAATAATGGTAAGGTTGCACCAGCAACACCACACCGGGCTTTTCCCATAGGTTCTGGGCATTTGAACTTGGATCCTCATGTTGGCACAGCAAGGGCCTTTATCCACTGAACCATCTCCATAGACCCTGACATTTTGTTTCTAAGTCCTCTTTAAACCAAGTCACCCATAACCCGCGCACAGCCCTTGCCCCAAACTCTATCCTATTCATTCCCAACCTTTACCTTGGCAGAAAGATGTATCAAGCATGTCAAACATTCATGGCAGGCTTCCTGTTTCCTAGTCCCTGCTGTAGGTCACATACAAGCCAATGGTCTGAGGACTCAACCAAGAACAGAGACAGGGCTGCTGGCAATTCACAAAGCTGTATTTCTCTCTGCCCAGGGACCTCCTAGGGACAGACTGGGTTGTTTGGTTTTGAGGTGTGCTGGGATGAAAGGCATCCTGGAAGCGGAAGGCCAGTCATTCATTAATTAATTATGACTGTAATTGAGGGTTTGTTCTGAAGAGCGATTCCTTTGAAATTACTTTCCATCAAACAGCAACAGCCATGAAGGAGTCAGATACCCAGTGTCCTCTCTATTTTCTTCTGCACAGGAGCAGTTTTCTTATTCGAGGACCGGAGATTCTGGTTTGTTCTGGCTCTGCCCTTCTAAGTCTTTCTTAACCCTGGCTATAGAGGATTTATCTGGAGTGGTTTTGTATGCGTGTGTGTGTGTGTGTGTGTGTGCGTGTGTGTGTGTGTGTGCGTGCACGTGATTAATGTTTAGTTTTTAAAAAGAAAATCTGTACCACACAAAACAGTCTTACCAAGGACTTTAATCTGACCTCTTTTGAGTGAGTGTACCTTGGAAAAATTCCATTGCAAGATTAGAAAGACATCTGAGATGGCCTGCTAGCCACCTGATGTCACGGGCCCCGCCCCCAGGTTACCACCGGGGAGGGAGGAGGTAACTGGCATATTCATGTGGTTCTAAACAACAACAGCAAAGTGTGTTGGCCCAGGGGCACCTCGGGATTGACCAAGAGGAAACCCACATTGCACAATCATAGGATCTTGTCGGTACAGTTGTCAGAGAAGGAAACTCCCACAGCAAAGGGCATAAAACCATCCCGGGCAGTCTAGGGCAGCTCAGTCCTGCGGTGTCAGAGAGCCTAGCCCTGCTCCATACACAGATGGAACCATGAACTCCAGCCACAGCTTTAGCCAGACCTACTCAGCCTCTGTCCACAGCCTCGGAGGCAGCTGGGGTCGGCCTGGGAGCTTCCACAGGACCCCTAGTGTCCACGGAGGCGCAGGAGGTGTCCGCATCTCCCTTTCCTTCACCACACCAGGCTGCCTGCCTCCTGGAGGATCATGGGGGTCTGGAAGACGCAGTCCCCTGCTAGGTGGAAATGGC
The DNA here is from genome assembly GCA_902168425.1 of Peromyscus attwateri. NCBI lineage: Eukaryota > Metazoa > Chordata > Mammalia > Rodentia > Cricetidae > Peromyscus > Peromyscus attwateri. The sequence continues at coordinate 6,115 of CABHPP010147680.1, read as the reverse complement.
AAGGCCACCATGCAGAACCTCAATGATCGCCTGGCCACCTACCTGGAGAAGGTGCGGGCTCTGGAGGAGGCCAATTCAAAGCTGGAAAGTCGTATCCTGCAGTGGCATCAGGAGAGAGAACCTAGCAACAAAAAAGATTATTCCCAATATGAGGAAAACATCAGCCGCCTGCAGGAGCAGGTAAGACACCGAGAGACCCTGCAACTAGCAGTGCCGCTGTCATACCCAGGGGGACAGAGGGGAGGAAAAAAACAGTTCCTGAGGAAAACAGCAAAAGAACCCAGTCTCAAAGACTGCCCATGTAAATCTTACTGTCATACCTTAAGTAAGGACTTGGGGAAACTTGTCTGTAAAATTAATTTTCTCTCTACGAATGATGTAGAGAGTGAAGACAGCAAGCATTTCAGAATTATTACAGACTATCTCTTAAAAAGCAAAACTGCCTGGCTTTCTGCATGCTTGAAAACGTAAAAAAGAATCTAAGCCTTAGAAAGGTCAGGCAGCCAGGTGCTGTGCGGTATCACTGTCGATCCAACAACGTCAGGGAAGTGATAAGGGCTGGTATGCAGGGTGCACCCTCGGTACACAAGGCACAGGGGAGACTTTACTTTCTCATTACGTCAGTTCTACCCCACCTCAGAGTCCCACAGAAGACTGAGTTACACTATTGCTCAGATCGTGCCTAAAACGCCGTCACACTCTGCCAGCAGATAGATATACCACTACGGCATCCCTAGCTACTTTTCCAGATGCTGCTAGAAGACAAAGTTGCTCACACTTCAGAGAATGGCATATTGCTAGAGGGGGAAAGTGATAAAATGAGAGTACATCTAAAACTTGGAAAGTTGGGATAGACTATGAAGATATGCTTCGAAAAACAACATGTTTCTCAACCGAACATCTAAAAGGTTAAGGTCCCACCTTCTTGGGTGCCTGGATACAAGTGGAGGGAGGATAATCATCTCACAGTTATATTCCTAAAGCTATAAACCTCCCCTTTGTATGAAGGAGTTCCAGGAAAATCCCTGTGAACTTATGATCTACCCTACCCTGGAAAGGCCATCACAGGCTTCCAATATTAATACCATATTATTTCACAGCACTCAGCCATCTTTGCTTGAATGTAGGAAGGACCAATCAAGATAATATAAATCTGTCCTTGTAATGACCCCTAATTATTGAATAATCAGCCTAATAACTGAGTGTGTAATTGCCTTAACTACAGAGTGCACGGTTGTCTTTGGGAAGAAAACAAGTTGACTCAACATCCACACAGTGTTTTTCGTTTAATGAAGTTGCTTTGGTTTTAGAATGGAGGGAAAGGATGATGCCTGCAAATGCAGAGCCAGGAGCGAAGCCCAAAAGAAATACCAGATTATACCTGATCCAGTCGCCTGTCTACTAAATAGGAGAGAGAAGTAGGGAGAGGGAGGAAAGGGAAGGAAACCATTATTGAGTAGCTCCTGTATGCCCGGGGGGGTGGGGGGGGGGGGGAGGGGGGGGGGGGGGGGTGTCAAATGTCAGACGTGCACATCTGTGAGAAGGGCTTTCTGCAGTGGTGGGACCGATCTATATTATCTGACTTAATTTCCACATCAACTCTGTTAGGAAATTGAAGTTTAAAAAACGTGTAATAACCCTGAAGGCAGCAGCAAAAGGCAGAGGTGGGACTTCCTCGCAGGTCTGTTTCAAATGATCTAACTTCCACTTCAGCATGGTACCAACTCAGCAGCCTCATACAGAGATGAAATGGGTGTGTTATTCACAAGAATACGGCTGTGGATTGGCAGAGCTATCATACCACACAGAGTTCAGAACGTATCGTTTAACTCTCATAACTTCGGGGAGCAAATATTTTTAGCCCCAACTTCCGGACCAGGAGACTGAAACTGGATACTTTTTCTACTTGTTTTTCTAAATTCCTTAGAATAGACTCGGGTGGGGTGGGGAATGAGTGGGTTCAGCTATAAAGACGGGCAACCAGCCCACTCTCTTACAGGGCCAGAACTCTGGGTTCTGAGGCCAAATAGGTCAAGGGTCATGCTTTTCTAGAACTGTACTTTGAATGTTTCACCTTCTCTGGTTTGGAAGAGGGTCACTCTTGGAGGTTGAGGTTGTCTGTCATTCCTGACTTACCCTATTTGCAGATGAGGTCCTAAGAGGTGCCTCTGTCCCCTGGGGCTGGCCTCTCCCTGGGTCCTGATAAAATACTCTGAATAAACAATATTTTGCTCTCATTTTGCAATGTTAAATGCTACTCAAAAATCTGTGAGAAATGTAGTTCAAAAATGATTCCAAACCTTCTGAAACACAGAATTGAACATAGCAATAGGAATATTGTTCATAAAACTCCCTGATGAGTCTCAGTATGTGACATTTGGGAGCATGGTCAAACTGCCTATTCGCCTCTACTGAGTAGGAGATTGCATGCCTTGGAGCAATGATACTGTGCTAACACACCAACTAGATTTTCAAAGAATGAACTCAGAGCCTTGGGGAGAATCTAGGTGATTATTACAACATGCAGCTTAAAAAGCTATGCCTCATATACTATTTCTCAATCCATCCCCATCCATTTATAACTATGAAGGATGTCTCAGAAGCAGTGGCCACATTATAACACCATATTTAGTAAACCCAAACAGAGAGAAGCTGTTTCAAATATGAGATGTGGGTGCTGGAGAGATGGCTCCATGATGAAGAGGATTTACTGCTCTTGCAGAGGACCTAAGTTCACTTCCCAGACCCCACATGGTGACTCCATCACCACCTGTAACCCCAGTTCTGGGGGATCCAATGGCCTCTCTGTTCTCTGCAGGCTTCTGTGTGCACATGTTGCATATACATACACTCAGGCACATATGAAAAAAATATGTAAATTTATATATACACATTCTTATGTAGATAGGAGAGAGAGAGAGAGAGAGAGAGAGAGAGAGAGAGAGAGAGAGAGAGAGAGAGAGTTGGTCTCCCATAGCCCAGACTGGCCTTGAACTCACTATGTACCCAAGGATAACCTTGAACTCCTGATCCTCCTGCCTTCACCAATCCTGGACTGGGATTGCAAGAATGTGCCATCATGCTCCATTGATGCGGTGTTGGGTATTGAACCCACGCTAGGCAAGCACTCTGCAAACTGAGCTACAGCCCCCACCCTACATGCGCTTTATGCCAAGTACACTCCAAGGCCTCACTCTCATGGACCACAAGAACGCTGGCTGGGGAGGAATTGCATACCTGGTGTTGGCTTCTCAATGGATAAGTGATCACTTTACCTTGGAAAAGGCCAAATTCACAGGGTATTTTTACTCCTCTGGCTCTGATGTGTGCACTGTGGGGCCGCTAATGAGGAGCGTGTCAACCAGCCCGGAAGCAGCAGTCACTCAGTGCGCGAGGAAGAAAGTGCTCCAAGTCTCCAGCTCCGGGGATGGAACTACTTTTATTTTGCGTGAGCAAATAATACCAAGAATAAGAAGCCTAGACGGGAGCATGCTGGTGAAAATGCCATAAAGCAGCACTGTGGGCAAGAAGCCAGGACGTACCTGCAGGTTTCACTTTCGGGGCAAAGCTCAATGAACCTTCCAGAGCTCCTGTAGTACGACAAGTATGTATGCGATATTATCTCATTTACGATCTTCTAACTGTCACAAGGTGACATTGGTAAGCGGCCATTACTATTGTCATCACCATTTTATGGATGAAGAAACTGAGACTCTGATATACTCAGCCAGCGAATGGGTGAAGGCGGGACCCCAGCCCTGCTCTTGGGAGTTCCAGGCCCAGCATTCCCCCTACTTGTGAAGGCGGCTATTGTGCATTCAGAAGACCAAATTCCAAGTCACTGGTGAAGCTTTAAATAGGACTAGAGTTTTAAAAGTCACCTTTGTATTAAAGAAGAGCTTTCCCCCAAGAAAAATCCTCTCTAAATAAAGGAATTAGCTGTACAAATACAATGGGAAGGCCGCAAGGTTCTGTGACTCCAGCTGCACTGCAAAAGCTTGAAGCCGGGATCTCTGAGTCCCCTGCTTCTAATACAAGCCCCTTATTGAGCAAATGATGAGACTGAAGCACAAGAATGGAGTGATGCCCAACCGTGGGCCTGTTCGGGAAGGAAGCCAGGCCAAAGAAATACTACAGTTTCTACTCTGGCGCAATGCTCCCTACCAAAGTATTTTTCTACCTGTAGATGATAAGAAATTGACTCCGTTTCCCCACATCAAATGTGGGCTCTTTCTCTTCATAAGGTCCTGTATACCCAAGTGCCCAAACAGCTCCAATGGGTCTTTTCTAATGTAAATAAAACTTATGTAAATATCTAGTGAACGTCTTCAGCTGGAGGTTTTACCACTGTGGAAATTACTACTGTGGAAACTTAAGTGGTGATAAAGAATTCACTCAGTTCTTGTTTTAATAGCTTCAATAGAGGCAATCTTATCACAAATACATTACAAACACATCTTCCTGAAGTTTACATGCATGGTTCTAGTCACTTTGGGCAGAATAATAATGATTGCTTTATATGAGGACTATCTGAAGTATACTTCAAATTAGCTCTCACACTGGAAGTGTGAATGTGTAAGAATTACATGCATCTGAGCTAATACCTGTACTTTAGGAAATCATACCCTATAGTCACAATCAGAAAAAACTCAGAAGCTGGGGAGGCGGCTCAGTGGCTTAGAGCAATTGCTGTGCAAACATGAGGCCCTGAGTTTGGATCCTCAACATTCATGTCAAAAGCCAGAAATAGCCATGCGTACCTGTAACCCCAGCACTAATGGGAGGAAGTGGGAGACAGGATTGCTGGGGGTTGCTGGCCACCATCCTAACTCCAGGTTCAGTAAGAAACCCTATCTCAAAGGAATAAGGAGAGAAACGACAGAGCTGGATACTTGAGGTCCTCCTCTGTCCTTCTGAAGTAGACGCATGGGCACATGCATGCACACAACACACACACACACACACACACACACACACACACACACACACACACCACTTTATTTTAAAACTAACACTTTCAGATTCAGAAATGTAAGCAAAACACTAAGTCGTGTTCCCATTACTAGACAGCTAGCAGGCATTACCAAGAGGCTCAGCCCTCCTTACCCACTTTGCTCTTCCGGGAGTCACATCAACCCAGCCTGTCAAAGCTCTACACAAACGTGTGCTGTTCTCAGCCTTGGAAAGAGACGCTTCTTGTTACAATGGGTACCAATTAGCAGAGACTCCTAACTGTTCAAATCGCTGAGAATAAGCAACTCTGAGTGTCCAGCTATGCGTGGGTCATCTTTATCTATCTGCCCTGCTCCCCAAGGCATAGGGAACATCGAAGAAAAGTGGACAGAAAGAATGCAAAAGCCAGAGGATGGGAGGAGTGCTGTCTTCTGGGCATGATGGTTGCAGCACACAGGAACTCACAGCAGCTGTGGTACCTTCACAGGACCTGCACAAGATCAAGCCAGTTAAAAATTCCAGCAGGGTGGCGCATGCCTTTACTCCCAGCACTCGGAAGGCAGAGGCAGACGGATCTATGTGAGTTCGAGGCCAGCCTGGGCTATAGAGTGAGTTCCAGGAAAGGCTCCAAAGCTACATGGAGAAACACTGTCTCAAAAAAACAAAAAGCAAAAAACAAACAAACAAACAAAGTTCCAGCAGGGTTGGAGCTGGGGATCATGAGACCCCATCGCTAGCTGAGGAGCTACTGGCAGTTGGAGTCTACCTGAAGAGAGGGAGTTATTTTTCTTTTGGCAAAGGGATTAGATAGCACTAATCGGCTTAGCAGGTTAAATAATAATAGTAGTAGCAATAATAATAAAGAAAAGAAGGGAAGGAAAAGGAGAAAGTTTAGCGTATAAAAAGACAGCGAAGCCAAGAGCAGATGTATTCTTTCCGTGTCTTTTATCTAGCACATGTGACTTGATTCCCACCATTCTGCTGCAGAAAAGGAAGTTGAAAGAAAAGGGGGCTGGAGACATGGCTCAACAGTTAAGAGCACTTGCTGCTCTCTCAGAGGACCTGGGTTTGATTCCCAGTACCCACATGAGGTGACCCTCTGACTTCCAAGGGCTCCTGTACACACATGGTGCACTAAAGTCATGCAGGCGCACATACACAC
>CABHPP010147679.1:0-12772 GCA_902168425.1 Peromyscus attwateri | reverse complement strand
ACTTATAATATAATCACTCAGATGCTTATATTTCTTACAAATTGTATGGCCATGGCAGGCTTCTTGCTAACTGTTCTTATATCTTAATTTAACCTATTTCTATTAATCTATACTTTGCCACGTGGCTCATGGCTTACCAGTACCTTACATCTTCCTTGTCATGGCAGCGGCTGGCAGCATCTCTCTTTGCCTTCCTGTTCTCTCAATTCTCCTTTCTGTTAGTCCCACCTATCATTCCTGCCTGGCTACTGGCCAATCAGTGTTTTAATTATCAATCAACCATCCACAGCAAGTTATGCTGTTGAAAAAGTCATCCTGAGAAATGAAGTCCAAACGTACTGATGCTATAGAAAAAAGAATGCTGGGAAATTGACTTTAAAGCATATTGATTGTATAAAGAGGAAACATTAAGTTTCCTTCTGACCCAAAATGCATGTTTGGAAATATAGTTTGGATAGATGGAAAATACAGAGAAATGCATTTTGGGAAATGGAGTTCAAAACATAGTGATGCTATAACAAAAAACAACCTAAGATATCATCCAAGAGGCATGATAGAAAATGTAGTTTCTAATGCATGACCAATACACAGAAAAGCAGCCTGGGAAATGAAGTCCAAAACGTACAGACACCTAACCCTAAAATAACCCTAACCCTAACCGTAATCTAACCCTAACCCCCAACCCTAACCTAACCCTAACCTAACCCTAACCTAAACCTAACACATCCCTAAAATAGTCTTAACCTAATCTTAACTCTAAACCTAACCTCACAGTAAACCAAAAACTAAATTAAACATATCCACCTCATCCTGACCCACCACCATCACACTACTGAGGCACAATAACCCTGCAGAAGGTCAGGTTAACCTACTGAGACCCTACACCTTCTGAGGGCACTGGACACCAGCTGAAGAAAAGGAGAAACTCCTGGGGATATAGGAAACCTGGGAAATGGAGTCCACAATGTCATGGTGCTGTGGAGAAAGGCAGGGTGGGAAATGGAGTCCATCATAGTGATGCTGTAGAGAAAGGCATCCTGGAAAATGAAGTCCAATATCTATGATGCTATAGAGTAAGGCAATATGGGAACTCAAGTCCATAATGTCATGGTGTTGTGGAGAAAGGCATGCTGGGAAATGGAGACCAATATGTGATGATGCTCTAGAGAAAATCATCCTTGGAAATTAAGTCCAGAATGTAGTGAGGCAATAGAAAACGCATCTTGAGAAATTCAGTCCAGAATGTAGTGAAGCTACAAAGAAAGGCATCCTGGGAAATGGAGTCCAATGCATAGTGATGTTGTAGAGAAAGGAATCCTGGAAAATGGAGTCCAAAGCATCCTGAGGCTATAATGAGGAAACATGAAGTTTCTTTCCAACTCTAGAAGCTTGAAGGGAAATGTAGTTTGGAATAGATGGACAGTATAGAACAAAGAATCCTGAGAAGTCGAGCCCAACACAGAGTGATGATATAAGGAAAGACAACATAGGAAAAGACCCAAAAGGCCTGAAAGGAAATATAGTTAAGAATAGATGACCAATACAGAGAAAGGCATCCTGGGAAATAAAGTCCAGAATGTGATGATCCTCTAGAAAAAGGCATTCTGTGAAATTGTATCACATTCACTGATGCTATAAAAAAGGCATCATGGGAAATAGAGTCCGGAATGTTGGGATGCTCTAGAGAAAGGCATCTTGGGAAATGGAGTCAAGAATGTAACGATGCTCTAGATAAAAGCATCCTGGGAAATGGAGTCCATATTTAGTGAAGCTGTAGTGAAAGGGATCCTGGAAAATGATGTCCAATTGTAGTGATGCTATAGAGAAAGGTATGCTAGGAATTGAAGTCCATCATAGTGATGCTATAGACAAAAGCATCCTGGAAAATGAAGTCCAACACCTATTGTTGCTCTCAAATGGGAACAGGAAGTGTCCTCCAAACTCAAGAGCCATGATGGGAAATGGAGTTTCTACTCCAATGCCGATGTAGAGAAAAAGGCATCCTGGGAGATAAAGTTCAAAACAGTGACAATATAGAGCAAGATATCCTGGGAAATGAAGTCCTGATCATAGAGACACCTAAACCTAACCTAACCTGAACCAAAACCCTAAAAACCCATATAATTTACCCTAACCCTGAAACTAACCTAACTCTAAACCAAACCTGAACGCTAACCCTAATCCTAAATCTAACAACTAACTGTAATCACAAACTCCCTCTACCCAATCCTAAAAACTCGTAACCCTAACCCTAACCAGAACTCACTGACCGTAACCTGTGACCCTAACACATACCTCTAACCGAACCCTGTAATCCTAAACCCTTGACCCTATCCCTAAAAACTGGTAACCCTTAACCTTAATCCTAATCCTAAACCTAACCCCCTTAACTTAACACTAACCTTAATCCTAACAACCTGACCCTAAGTCCATGACACTTACCCCTGACCCTGACCCTGACCCCCACCATTACACTGCTGAGGCACCACACACCTGCAGAAGGTCAGGGCCACCAGCTGAGGGCACTGGACACCTGCTAAAGAAAAGGGGAAACTCCTGGGAAATGGAGTCCAAAATATCATGGTGCTATGGGGAAAGGTATCCTGGAAATGAAGTCCAACATGTTCTGATGCTATAGAGAAAGACATCCTGGGAAATGAAGTCTGTAATGTAATGGTGGTTTGGAGAAGGACATCCTGGAAATTGAAGTCTTGAATGTAGTGATGCTGTAGAGAAAGGCATCCTGGGAAATGAAGTCCCACATGAAGTGATGCTGTAGAGAAAGCCAATCTGGGAAATGAAGTCCAGAATGTACTCATGGTATAGACAAAGGCATCCTTGGAAATGAAGTCCAACATGTTCTGATGCTATACAGAAAAGCATCCTGAGACATGAATTTCATAATTCTATGATGCTCTAGAGAAAGGCATACTGCAAAATGAAGTCGCAAATGTACTGATGCTACAGATAAAGTCATCCTGGGAAATGCAGTCCAGATTGTAGTGATGTTGTAGAGAAGGGCATCCTGGGAAATAAAATCCCACATGTAGTGATGTTGTAGAGAAAGGCATCCTTAGAAATAAAGTCCTTATGTAGTGATGCTACAGAGGAAGGGATCCTGAGAAATGAAGTCCAACTGTACTGATGTTATAGAGAAAGGTATCCTGGGAAATGAAGTCCAACTGTACTGATGCTCTAGAGAAAGGCATCTTGGAAAATTAAGTCCATTATGTAGTGGTGCTATGTAGAAAGGCATCCTGAGAAATGATGTCTGAAGTGTAGTGATGCTGGAGAGAAATTCATCTGGGAAAATGAAGTCCAGAATGTAGTGATGCTCTAGAGAAAGGGATTCTGGGAAATGAAGTCTCACATGTAGTGATGCTGTAGAGAAAGATATCCTGGGAAATACAGTTCAAATGTACTGGTAATATAAAAAAGGCATCCTGGGAAATAAAGCCCATATGTACTGATGCTCTAGAGAAAGGAATCATGGGAAATGGAGTCCACATGTAGTGTGATTCTGTAGAAAAAGGCATCCTGGGAAATGAAGTCGTTATGTAGTAATGCTGTAGAAAAATGACACATGGGAAATGAATCACACATGTAGTGATGCTGTAGAGAAAGGCATCCTGGGAAATACAGTTCAGAATGTAGTGATGCTGTAGAGAAATCCATTCTGGGAAGTGAAGTCCAGAATGTACTCATGCTATAGAGAAAGGCATCCTGGGAAATGGAGATCCAGAACACATTGATATTCTAAAGAAAGGATCTTGTAAATGAAGTTCAGATGTAATGATGCTCTAGAAAAAGACTTCCTGAAAAATGAAGGCCCCCATGGTTTGATGTTGTAGTAACATGCCTACTGTGAAAAAAAAAAGTCCAAATATACTGATCATATAGAGAAAGGTATCCTGGGAACTGAAGTTCAGAGTGTACCTATGCTGTAGAGAAAGGCATCCTAGGAAAAGAAGTCCTTATATTGTGATGCTCTAGAGAAAGGCATCCTGGGAAGTGATATCCCACATATAGTGATCCTGTAAAGAAGAGCATCCTGGGAAATAAAGAAAAATGTACTGATGCTAGAGAGAAAGGCATCCTGGAAAAGAAAGTCCTTATGTAGTGATGATGTGGAGAATGACATCCTGGGAAATGAAGTCCAACTGTAGTGATGCTATAGAGAAAGGCATCCTAGAAAATGAAGTCCAGAATGTAGTGATGCTGTGGAAAAATGCATCCTGGGAAATAAAGTCCAAAATGTAGTGATGTTATAGAGAAAGGCATTCTGGGAAATGTAGTCCCATGTGTAGTGATGCTGTAGAGAATGGCGTCCTAGGAAATAAAGTCCAAATGTCATGATGGTGTAGAGAAAGGCATCCTGGGAAATGAAGTCATTATGTAATGATACCTATAAAGAAAGCCATCCTAGGAAATGGAGTTCAACACATAGTGATGCTGTAGAGAAAGGCATCCTTGTAAACCGTCCAAGAAGCATGATGGGAAATGTAGTTTTCAGTACCATTCTAAGGTACTGAACTGGACATGTGAGAAAATGGAGTCCAATCCACGCAGACGGTGTCATCAAAGGCATCCTGAAAAGTGACCAAGAGGCATGCTGAGACATGTAATTTGTAGAGCACTGGCAATGTGGAGAAAGGCATGCTGGGAAATGAGCCCAACATGGAGTGATGCTCTAAACAGGGAACAGGATGTTTCCTCCAGAATGGAGAGCCATAAGGGAGAATGTAGTTTCTAGTACATGACCAATGTAGAAAGAAAGGCATGATGGGAGATGAAGTCCAAAATGAGGAGAAAATACAGAGCAAGGCTTCCTGGGAAATGAAGTTCAGAGCATAGAGACACCTAACACTAACACTAATACTAACCCAACCCCTAAACCTCAATCCTCACCATAACCTAAGGTTAACCCTAAACTAACCCTAACCTAACCCAAAGCCTAATCCAAAACCTAACCCTAACCCTAAACTAACACTAACTCTAACCCTAACCTCACCTCAACACTAACCTAACTCTAACCTAACCCTAATCTAACCCTAAACCTAACCTAACCACTAATTCTAACCAATAGTTAAAACCTAACCCTAACCATTAACCCTAACCCCAACCCTACCCCTAACCTAACCCTAACAAAACCCTAACCTAATCCTAACTCTAAACAATGCTAACCCAAACCTAATCATAACCTCCAACCCTAACCTTAACTCCCTGACCCTGGACCTCTAACTCTGACCCCCTGACCTTGAACCCACCCTCACACTGCTGAGGAACCATAAACCTGCAGAAGGTCAGGTCACCTGCTGACGCCCTACACCTGCTGAGGGCCCTGGACACCTGCTGAAGAAAAGGGGACACTCCTGAGGACACAGGACACCTGGGAAATGGAGTCCAACATGTCATGGTGCTGTGGAGAAAGGCATCCTGGGAAATGAAGTCCAAATGTACTGATGGTGTAGAGAAAAGCATCCTGGGAGATGAAGTGCATAATGTAGTGATGCTCTAGAGAAAGGTATCCTGGGAAATGAAGTCCATCTTTAATGACAATATGGAGAAAGGCATCCTGGAAAAGGAATTTCAGAATGTACTGACGTTACAGAGAACGGCATCCTGGGAAATCAAGTTCAAACGTGCTGATGCTATAGAGAAACGCATCCTGGGAAATGAAGTCCAAATGTAATGATGTCGTAGAGCAAGGCATCTTGGAAATTGAGTCCAACACCTAGTGAAGCAGTAAAGAATGGCATCCTAGGAAATGTCGCGAGAGCCATGATGGAAAAGCAGTTTGGAATACACTAACAAGACACAGAAAGGCATCCTGGCAAGTGGAGTCCAAAGCATACTGATACTATAAAGAGGAAACAGGAAGTTTCCTTCTGTCCCAAGAGGCATGATGGGGCAATGTAGTTTGGAATAAATGGACAATACAGGGAAAAGCCTCCTGGGAAATGGAGTCCAACACATAGTGATGCCATAAGGAAAGGCATCCTAGGATATGACTACAGAGGCATGTTGGGAAATGTAGATTGGAATAAATGGACAATACAGGGAAAACCTCTTGAGAAATGGAGTCCAGCACTTAGTGATGCTGCAAGGAAAGGCATCCTAGGATATGACCAGAGAGGCATGATGAGAAATGTAGTTTGGAATAAATGGACAATACAGGGAAAACCTCCTGGGAAATGGAGTCCAACATTTAGTGATACTGTAAGGAAAGGCAACCCAGGATATGACCAGAGAGGCATGATGGGAAGTGTAGTTTGGAATGGATGACCAGCACAGAGAAAGGCATCCAGGGAAATGGAGTCCAAAGCATACTCATGGTATAAAGAGGGAACAGGAAGTTTCCTTCTGACCTGAAAGCAGAGGACACAGGACACCTAATGAGGGTCAGAGACAACTACTGAGGGCAAAGGGCAACCTAAAATCTAACCACTAACCCTAATCCAACCAATAACTATAACCTAACCCTATCCACTAACCCTAACCATAACCATACCACTAATCACAAAGTCCACATAACATAACCCTAGAAACCTGTAATACTTAACCCTGACCGAACACCCTGACTCTAACCCTAAAAACCCATAACCCTTAAACCTAACCCTAAGACTAAGCCTAACAGTAACCTAACCCCATGACTCTGACCCCCTGACCCTGACCTTAACCCAAACCTTAACCCCTAACTATAACCACCTGATGCTAACTTCCTGACCCTGAACCACTGACCCTGACCCCTACTTGATGAGAGCACAACAAATCTGTGGAATTCAAGGTCAACTGCTGAGGCCTACACCTACTGAGGGCCCTGGACGCCTGCTGAAGAAAAGGGGAAACTCCTGAGGACACAGGACACCTGGGAAATGGAGTCCAACATGTCATGGTGCTATGGAGAAAGGCATCCTGGGAAATGAAGTCCAAATGTACTGATGCTATAGAGAAAAGCATCTTGGGAATTGAAGTCCAAATGAAGTGATGATGTAGCAAAAGGCATCTGGGTAATGAAGTTCAGAATATTTTGATGCTGTAGAGAAAGTAATTGTGGGAAATCAAGTCCAACTGTAGTGATGCTATAGAAAATGGCATCCTGGAAAATGAATTCCAGGATGTAGTGATGCTATAGAGAAAGGCAGCATGGAAAATGGAGTCCAAAGCATACTGATGGTAAAAAGAAGCAACAGGAAGTTTCCTTCTTCCCCAAGAGACATGATGGGTAATGTAGTTTTTAATAGACAATACACAGAAAGGCATCCTGGGAAATGGAGTTCAAAGCATGGTATGAACAGGGAGTTTCTACAACCATTCTAATGTACTGAAAAGGAATCTTAGGAAATGGAGTCCAATCCATACTGATGGTGTTATCAATGGCATCCTGGAAAATGACCTGAGAGGCATGATGGGAAATGTAGCTTGGAACACACATCTGATGGAAGGGAACCTACAGAGGGACAATGGAATTGTGGAGGACACAAGAAAACTGCAGAGGGTCAGAGACACCTCCTGAGAGCAAAGGCTGTGCCTAACCCTAACCAATAACACTAACCACTAAACATAACTTTAACCTTAAACTAACACTAACCCTAACCCTAACCCTAAATCTAAACACTAATCCTAAATCTAACCCTAACCCTAATACTAAACTAACCCTAATCCTAACCACTAACCCTAAATCTAAACACTAACACTAAATCTAACCTTAACCACAAACACTCCCTACCATAACCCTAAAAACCTGTAACACTTTACCGTAACCAGAACACACTGACCGTCACACCTGACCCTAACACTAATCCTAACCCTAACAACCTGACCCTAAGCCCCTGGCCCCGACCCCTGACCCTGAACTCCACCCTCACACTGCTGAGGCACCACAAACCTGCAGAAGGTCAGGTCACCTGCTGAGGCCCTACACCTGCTGAGAGCCCTGGACACCTGCTGAAGAAAAGGGGAAACTCTTGAGGACACAGGACACCTGGGAAATGGAGTCCAAAATGGCATGGTGCTGTGGAGAAAGGCATGCTGGGATTAGAGTCCATCATAGTGATGCTACACAGAAAGACATCCTGGGAAATGAAGTCCAAATGTAGTGATGCTGTAAAGAAATGCATCATGGGAAATGAATTCTAGGATGTACTCATGCTATAGAGAAAGACATCCTGGGAATGAAGTCATTATTTAGGGACGCTGTAGAGAAAAGGATCCTGGAAAATGAAGTCCATCTGCTGGTGCTCTAGAGAAATGCATCCTGGGAAATGATGTCCAAATATATTGATGCTATAGAAAAAGATATACAGGGAAGTGAAGTCCAGAATGTACTGATGCCCTAGAGAAAGGTATGCTGGGAAATGAAGTCCCACATGTAGTGATGCTGTAGAGAAAGTCATCCTGGAAAATAAAGTCCAGAAGGTAAAGATGCTGTAGGGAAAGACACCCTGGGAAGAGAAGTCCAGAATGTAGTGATGCTATAGAGAAAGGCATCATGGGAAATAAAGTCCCACATGTAGTGATGCTGTAAAAAAAGGGTTCCTGGGAAATGAAGTCCAAGTGTACTGCTGCTATAGAGAAAGACATCCTGGAACATGAAGTCCAAAATTTCATGGTGCTATAGAGAAAGGCATCCTGGGAAATGAAGTCCAAAATTTCATGGTGCTATAGAGTAAGGCATCCTGGGACATGAGGTCCAAAATTTCATGGTGCTGTAGAGAAAGGCATCCTGGGAAATGAAGTTTAAAACATACTGATGGTATAAAGAGGAAAGAGTAATTTTCCTTCTCACCCAAAAGGCATGATGGGAAACATAGTTGGAACAGAAGGACAATACAGAGAAAAGCATCCTGGGAAATGGAGTCCAACACACAGTGATGCTTTAAGGAAAAGCAACTTAGGAAATCATCAAAGGGGAATGATAGGAAATATATTTTCTAATAGATGACCAATACACAGAAAGGCAACCTGGGAAATGAAGTCCAACACATAACCCTAACTCTGACCCTAAGCTAACCCTATCCCTAACTTAACCCTAACGCCTGACCCTAACCCTAACGTAACCCTAGCTCCTCACCCTGACCCCCTGACTCTGACCCCCACTCTCACACTGCACAACAAACTTTCAGAATGTCAGGGTCACCTGCTGAGGGGACTGGACACCTGCTAGAGGAAAGGAGAAACTCCAAAGAACACAGGACACCTGGGAAATGCAGTCCACAATGTCATGGTGGTATAGAGAAAGAAATCCAGGGAAACAAAGTCTAAACCTAGTGATGCTATAGAGAAAGGCATCCTGGGAAATAAATTGCAAATGTACTGATGCTGTAGAGAAAGGCATCCTGGGAAATAAAGTCCAAATGTACTGATGCTGTAGAGAAACGCATTCTGGGAAATGAATTTTTTATTTTATAATTTAATTTAATTTTACATATCAGCCACAGATGCCCTTGTTCTCCCCCCTCCCGCCCCCTTTGTCTTCCCCCCAGCACACCCCTCATTCCCATCTCCTCCAGGGCAAAGACTCCCCTGGGGATTCAGTTCCAGCTTGAACTGTTTGGGAGGCACCCAGGCAGTAGGACCAGGACCTGTCCTTAGTTCATGAGCTGGTTGTTTGGAACCTGGGGCTTATGCAGGGACACTTGGCTCAGCCTGGGAGGAGGGGACTGGACCTGTCTGGACTGAATCTACCAGATTGAGCTGAAATGAAGTTTTTATGTAGTAATGCTATAGAGAAAGGCCTCCAGGGAAATTTAGTCCAGAATGTAGTGATGTTGTAGAGAAAGGCATCCTGGGAAATGAAATTCTGATGCCCCAAAAAAAGAAATACTGGGAAATAAAATCCAAAATGTAATGATGATCTAAAGAAAGGCATCTAGGGAAATAAAGTTGAAATGTCCTGATGCTATAGAGAAAAGCATCCTGGGAAATGAAGTCCAGAATGTAATGATGATGTAAAGAAAGGCATCCAGAGAAATGAAATCCCACATGTAGTGGTGCTGTAGTGAAAGGCATACTGGGAAATGAAGTACATATGTAATGATACCAATAAAGAAAGGCATCTTGGGGAATGAAGTCCATATATGCTGAGGCCTATAGGAAAAAACCTTCTTGGGAAAGGATTTCTAAGTGTAGTGACGCTATAAAGAAAGGCATCCTGGGAATGAAGTCCAAATGTATTTATGTTGTAGAGAAAGGCATCCTGGGAAATGAAATCCAGAATGTAGTGATGCTCTAGAGAAAGGCATCATGGGAAATGAAGTCCAACATGTATTGATGATGTAGAGAAAGGCATCCTGAGAAATGAAGTCTAGAATGCAGTCATGCTGAATAGAAAGGCATCTTGGAAAATAAAGAACAAATGTCCTGATGCTATAGAGAAAGCTATACTAGAAAATGAGGTCCAGAATGTACTCATGCTACAGTTAAAGGCATCCTGGGAAATGGAAACCAGAATGTCGTGATGATCTAGCAAAAGGCATCCTGGGAAATGAATTCTAGAATGTAGTGATGCTATAGAGAAAGGCATCCTGGGAAAAGGCATCCAGAGTGTAATGATGCTCTAGAGAAAGTTATCCTGGGAAATGAAGTCCCACATGTAGTGATGCTGTAGAGAATGGCATACTGGGAAAGGAAATCCAAAACAGTTATGCTACAATGAAAGGCAACCTGGAAAATGACCCAAGTAGCATGATGGGAAATGTAGTTTGAAAGAGGGAACAGGAAGGTTTTTTGGGACCCAAGAGGCAGGAAGGGAAAGTAGTTTTTAATAGACAGACAATACAAAGAAAGGCATCTTGGGAAATGGAGTCCAAAGCATACTGATGGTATAAAGAAGAAACAGGAAGTTTCCCTATGACCCAACAGGACACAGGACACCAGCAAAGGGCACATGCCACCTTCAGAGATCATGGAGACTTCTGGTGAGGACACAGCAACCTGCAGAGGGCCTGAGATAACTCCTGAGGGCAAAGAATGCCCCATGTAATCACTAACCCTAAATCTGATGCTAAACATAAGCCTAACCCAATATCTAACCCCTAACTGTAACCCTAACCCTAACTCGTAACCCTAAATCTAACCAGTGACCCTAAATCAAACCACTAAATCTAACCATAAACCTAACCTCTAACCCTAAATCTAAGAGCTAACCCTAACCATAACCCTAAATCTAACCACTAACCACTAAAACTAACCCTAACCCTAACCACTAATCCTAAATCTAAACACTAACCACTAACCATAAACCTAACCACTAACCCTAAATCTAAGAACTAACCCTAAACATAACCCTAAATCTAACCACAAACCAATAAAACTAACCCTAACTCTAACCACTAATCCTAAGTCTAATCACTAACCACTAACCATAAACCTAACCACTAAAGCCGGGCAGTGGTGGCGCACGCCTTTAATCCCAGCACTCGGGAGGCAGAGGCAGGTGGATCTCTGTGAGTTCGAGGCTAGCCTGGGCTACCAAGTGAGCTCCAGGAAAGGCGCAAAACTACACAGAGAAACCCTGTCTCGAAAAAACCAAAAAAAAAAAACCAAAAAACCAAAAAAACCTAACCACTAACCCTAAATCTAAGAACTAACCCTAACCATAACCCTAAATCTAACCACTAAAACTAACCCTAAATCTCACCACTAAACACAAATATAACCAATAACTACTAACCATAACCCTAACTACTAATCCTAAATCTAAGAACTAACCCTAAACCTAAACACAAACTCCCTCTACCATAACCCTAAAAACCCAAAATCCTCAACCCTAACCATAACCCCCTGACCGTAACCTCTGACACTAACACTAACCATAACCCTTAAACTTTACCTAATGCCTTGACTCTACACCCAGGACCATAACACTAAAAACCCGTAACCCTAACCTAACCGTAAGGGAAAAAAACCTGTAAACATAAACCCTAACCCCTTACCCTGAATTCCTGACTGTGACCACCACCCTCACACTGCTGAAGCACAACAAACCTGCAGAAGGTCAGGGTCACCTGCTGAGGCCCTACACCAGCTGATGGCCCTGGACACCTGCTGAAGAAAAGGGGAAACTCCTGGGGACACAGGACACCTGGGAAATGGAGTCCAGCATGTCATGTAGTGGAGAAAGGCATCCTGGGAAATGACGTTCATAATATGATGCTATGGAGAAATGTATCCTGGGAAATGAAGTCCAGAATGTAGTGATGCTGTGGAGAAAGTCATCCTGGGAAATGAAGTCCAGAATGGACTGATGCTATACTTTTGCCATGATGTGTATGTAGCAGTGAGAGGACAACTTACGTGTCTGCTATCTATTCATCCTATGTGAGTTCCAGAGATGGAAGCCAGGGAATCACTTGGTTGCCAGTTACCTCAATGGCACCTATTTGTGTTTTGAAATTATTTATATATGTGCCAGCATGTGAGTGTCCATATGCCACACCAGAAGTGTGCAAATAAGAGAAAGATTTGTAGGAGTGATATGGGTTGCTACAGTATGAACTCAGAACACCAGACTTAGGAGCAGCCACCTTTACTCACAGAAACTACTCTCTCACATTCATTTGTTGTTTGGAGAAAGTGTTATGAAAAAATGTTTGGTCCTAAGAATGAACTAACTCATTCAACATGCAAGAAATAGACAAAAAGAGATATGAGTATATCATTTTTATTCACAAAGAGTATTTATTAGTCTATGTCTACTATTGTCCATTATCTTTAAAAGAAATTATGTTTTCAATCAGAAAAAACATTTTAATGTTTTAATGTTTCAGCT
>CABHPP010147678.1:0-42019 GCA_902168425.1 Peromyscus attwateri | reverse complement strand
TTTTTTTTTCACTTATAAGGTGTGCAGGGATTTCTGCTTTAGTCCTCTTTGAGTACTCAATTTCCCCACTCCCCATCTCTGTATAAGGTTGCCTTTTAGCTCCAGAAGAACAGGGAGCATAGGCATCAAGGGATATTCCAGATCTATGAGAAACAGGGTAAAGGCTGCTCTCATGCATGGTGTGGTGTCTAACACATAGAGAGCAGTTCTCACTGCACTCCTGGAACAGCAGAGTGACTCTATGGAAGTCCAGCAGCTGTCTCAATGAATTTCAGTGTGAGCAGAAGCTTTAATCTGCTCTACCCCAGGAAGCAGAAGGGACTGATCGAACTTGAAGCATGAAGGCAAACCAGAGTCTATGTGATGGTTAATTTTTAATGTTAACTTGCTGGGCTTGGAATCACCTAGGAGACACACCTATGACTGTGCTTCTGAGGATGCTTCCAGAGAGGTTTAACTGAGGAGGAAAGGACCCATCCTCCACAAGTGGAGGGTGGCACCACCCCATGGGCTGGTGTTCTGGACTGAATAAAAAGGAGAGGGCAAAGTGAGCAGCAGCATTCATCTCTATCTGCTTCCTGACTGTGTGACCAGGAGCCTCATGCTTCCAATGTCATGATGGACCGTGTCTTCAAATTGTGAGCCAAAATAAACCCTTCCTGTTTTAAGTCACTTTCGTCAGATATTTGGTCACAGCAATGGGGAAAGTAACTAGCATAGAGTCTGAAATCCAAAGGATCCAGTATCCATGTTTTCTCTGGGACACTAGACCTGAAAGGTAGTGTCTTAAGAAGGGAGAAGACTCAGAGAGAAAAGTATTTGTGTCTATGGGTATCTGAGACATTGTCCCAGCAAAGCTGTTATATACTCTGGATGCCTCCTCACTGGAACAAGACTAAGGAAAGACAGCTCTCCAGACAGGTGTGAGTCCTCAGGAGACCACAGGAAGCCTGGCCTCACTGTCTGCATCCTGGGTACTTCATCAGAATGTGGAGACAAGGGCTGGGACGCTGATCCTGATGGAGAAAAAGAGCTGTGTGATATTGCTGATGGTACCTTGTGAAGAGGTTGTGGTTGAAATCTGCCACAGTGTCAAGGAGTCTGACAGAAGCTGTGGGAAGGAGAGGCTAAAAGGAGCCCTAGGATGAGGCCCCAGGATGCAAGATCACTTTGAAACAAAAGTAAACACAGGGATCTGGGGGTACCTCACAATGCTAGGAACAAGTGAGATTCTTGGCCAAACACTGTGACTAACTGGTAAAAGACATGGAGATATAGTTAAAGGACACACAGTCAAGCTGGGCATAGTGGTATATACCTATAATCCCAGCAGGATGGAGGTGGAGGCAGAAGGGTTTGTGAATTCAAGGCTAGCCTGGGCTACAGAGTGAGTTCAAGGCAAGGCTAGGCTATTCAGTGAGTTCAAGGGAAGCCTTCACTATGTCTCAGACTCAAGGCCAGCTTGAGCTACATAATGAGTTCAAGGCCAACCTGGGCCACATAATGAGTTCAAGGATAGTTTGGACTACATGGTGAACTTAGGGCCAGGCTAGGGTGCGTCATATGTACAAGACCTATCTAGGGTACTGAGTTTAGCCTCTGCTACATAGTAAATTCACATCCAGCCTAAGCTACTTGAATGAGTTGAGGCTAGGCCAGCCAGCACTGCCATAACTGCTTGCTATTCTGGGACCATCTGACCGGACTTAAAAAGGATCAGCTGTCCTTTGCCTGGGAGAAAGAGTTCCCTGGCGAGAAGCTGCTGCTTGACACAATGAGACCTGCTGTGCCTGGTGGCAGGTGATGGAGCCTCACCCTCACCATTGGTGAGCAGAGAACAAAGTGTGGCCTCACTTCCCCTGCAGGCATCCATGCCACCTGTTCAGCCACGTGAGCTGTAGTCAATAATACACGGGGGGATGATGAGATTCTTCAATGGGTGCTTAGAGCCTCATTTTTCAAACTCAACCGCAATTACTACCATTAACACCAACATTCCAACTCAAAAAAATCATTCAAAAATGATAATCATATTAAGGGAATCTGCCAATGCCCTAATAGCTCCATTACAGAGAAGAAGAACGGAAATTAAAAACAATCACTTTTATTGTTGCTATTACACAAAATATATGCATCACACACAACCAGTCCAGCTGACAAAGAGAGAGGAGGGAAGGAAGAGAGAGTCAGCCAGGAATGGGTGGCAGCCACGAGAACTCCCATTCAGAGGTATAAAGCTTTCTGGGTTTCCATGCTGGCCCTTTTCACAGGTTTGACCCAGAGTCTGCCACTGTTTGCTTCCACATCTTCTATGGTTTGAATCTAAAATATCCCCCACAGGCTATCTGGAAGGACCTTTATGGGGCGGGGCCTAGTTGAAGGAAGTAGGCCACTAAAGGGGTGGGGTATTAAAGGTCATACCTCAGACCCTACTTCCAGCCTCGGAATCTTGGTCCACTATAATATAAGGAGTCTCCATCACAAACTCCCAATATGAACTCTTCCACGTTTTCCCAACCATGATAGAAGGAAAATAAACCTTCTAAGACATAGGCTAAAAGATCATCTTTAACCCAAGATGAGTAATGTTGATTATTAACTTGAAGGGATCTGGAATCACAGAGGAGACAAACCTCTGGGCATGTCTGTGAGGGACTTTCTAGATTAGGTTCTTTGAGGTGTTGTCTTAGGGTTTCTATTGCCGTGATGAGACACCATGACCACAGCAACTCTTATAAATGAAAACGTTTAACTGGGGCTTGCTTACAGTTTCAGAGGCTTAGTCCATGATTATCATGGTGGAACATGGCGGCATGTAGGCAGACACGGTGCTGGAGAAGGAGCTGAGAGTGGAGAACAAGCTACATCTTAACCCACAGGCAACAGGAAGTGAACTGAACTAGGCGTAACTTGAGCATAGGAGACCTCAAAGCCCACCCCCACAGTGACACACTTCCTCCAACAAGACTACACTTCCTCCAACAAGGCCACACTTCCTATTAGTGCTACTCCCTATGAACTTATGGGGACCAATTACATTCAAACCACAGGTGGGAAGACCCACCCTCAACCTAGGTGTCACCATCCAATAGGCTGGGGTCCTGGACTAACTATGAATCCAATGTAACCTCCAATTTCTGCTGCTTTGACTTCCATTACTGTGATAGACTGTATCCATTCAAACTGTGAGACAAAAACAAACCCTTCTTCCTTTAGTTGCCTTTGTGTGGCATTTTGTTACAGCTATGAGATAAGTAACTAGTACACACATAGCTGGAAGAGACCGCTCTTGGCAGAGTTCCTACCTCAAATCTCCCACTAAGGTGCTGGAGATGCAGCTTAGTGGTAGATCACCTGCTTAGAACCCCCCAGTGTGGAGTTATGGAAGTGTCTCAGCAGTAGAGCTCCCGTTTAGAATCCCCCAGTGAAGGGCTGGTGGCATGGCCAAGTGGTGGCACCATTATTTAGCATATGCAAGGCCCTGGTTTCAATCCACAGCATCCTCAAAGATGTCTCAGCATTAGCTTTAGCAACGCTTCTTCTCAGAGTATAGTCAGCCCCGGTTCTTTCTGTGGCTAGTGCTCTTAGCCCTCTGCTCTTAGGTTTTACACCCATGGAGTCAACCAACCAGCAACTGGAAATACTTGAAAACAGAATTGCATCTGTATTGAATATATGTATAGATATTTCCTCTCACTCTTATTCCCTAACGTTATAATGCACACTTGCACAATGACATCGTGCTGAGGTTTTCAGTGTTGAGGTGATTAATGGCCCAGGATGATGTAAGTTTTGTGGGAACACCACACTTGTCTACATAAGAGACTGGAACAAATTGGATTTGGGTAACTGTGGCAGGGCCCTAGGACCAATCCTCCATGCACAGAACCGAGGACAACTCTGTCAACTACTTTGGTAATAGGCACCTTGCTTGTTAACATCCCACTTATTACAGGGCACTTTGTGATGATGTCATATTCCATTGACTCCTAATGTGCTTCCAATAAACACAGTGAGGTCCACAGGGGATGTTGCCCTTCAGTCCCAGAAGTTGGATGCTACAGACACTAGTAGATAAAACAGAGGAGGGGGGAGAACTGTCTACAGCGAGTTGCTCAGTCCAGCAAAGCCCTTTATTGGGAATCTCACTACTTCTGGGAGTTTCATAATCCTCAAAGTGTCACTACTTTAGAGATGTCATTAAGCCCATTTCCTGTTGGAGGGAACTGACACCCAGAGACTAAGCTTAGCTAACTTTCCATTGCTATAGCAAAACACCTGAGATCATTCACTTATAAAGAAAAAAGGTTCATTTTGGCTTGAAAGAGTCCAATCCATACAAAGTAGTTTCATTGTTCTCTTAGCATTATTTTATTATTATTATTATTATTATTATTATTATTATTATTATTATTATTAGGGTCAGAGGACAACTTTCAGGAGCCAGTTGTCCTTCCACCATGTGAGTCCTCCGGACTGAACTCAGGTTGTCAGCCTTGCTGTAAAGCACCTTTATCTCCTGAGCCACCTGGCTGGCCAGCTTCAGCAGGGGGCGCTGTATAACAAGGGCAGTGTACACACCGCAGGGACAAACTGCCTTCTGGCCAGAGGGCAGAAAAGGAGGAAAAGAGACTATCCTTCTCCCCCTTCAAGGACATTCCCAAGAATCTAAGATTCTCTCAGCAACTCCATGTCTTCTCTTCCTCTCCCCCCACCCCCTCGTGTGTGTGTGTGTGTGTGTGTGTGTGTGTGTGTGTGTGTGTGTGTGTTATACGTACAGGTATACATGGATGTGGAGGCCAAAGGATGACCCCAGGTATCATTCCTCAGGTGCTGCCCACCTTCTTTTTGAGCCAGAGTCTCTCACTGGCTTGGAACTGGACAAGTAGGCTAGCTTGACGTGTGAGGCCCAGGCATCCACTTGGCTTGGCTGCCCAGTGCTGGCTGGGATCCTAAGTGTGCACCACCACAGCTGGCACTTAAAAAAAAGATTTTTTTTAATGTGTGTGAGTGTTATGTTTACATATATGTCTGTGTGCCACCACATGCATACCTGGTGCTTGCAGAAGAGGGACTCAGATTCTCTGGAAACGTAATTACCGATGGTTACGAGCTACCATGTGGGTACTGGGCACAGAATCGCAGTCTTCTGTAAGAGCAATACGTGCTCTTAACCAATGACATCTCTCCAGCCCCAAGGTATGGCATTTTTATGTCTGTTCTCAGGGGGATTCAGGCCCTCATGCTTAGAGGATAAGTATTTATCAAGTAATCCATCTTCTCAGAGTCCATTTCTTTCCTCTTTTTAAAAAACATTTTTATTCGTTTATTTTTATGTATAAAAGTGTTTTGTCCACTTGTGTATTTGTCCACCATGTGTGTGCCTGGTACCTGTGGAAGCCAGCAGAGAGCACTGGATCTCCTGAAACTGGAATTAGATGGTTTCAACCTGCCACGTGGGTGCTGGGAAGTGAACCCAGGTCTCCTGCAAGAACAGCAAGTGCTCTTAACTGATGAGCTAGCTCTCGAGTCCTTCACCTTCTTTTTTTTGAGACAAGGTCTCTCCCTAGACTGGAGCTCACCAAGTAGGCAAAGTTGGCCGGTCAGTGAGCCCAGGGGCTCTTCCTGTCTCTACCTTCCCAGTGCTGGGATTAAAAGTGCATTCCTGGCATTTTACATGGGCTATGGGGATTGAACTCAGGCCCTTATGCCTACACGGCACGCAATTTACTAACAGCTCAGGTTAATTCTAAATGTCAACTGCCATGACCACTGGGCCATCTCTCTCTCCAGCCCCCAGAGTCCACTTCTTAAAGGTCCCACTACCTCCTATTACCACGGCCCTGGGGAGCAGGCCTTTAACACTGGGCTCTCAGGGAATACTTCAGACCCAAACTTCAGGAGA
Organism: Peromyscus attwateri; assembly: GCA_902168425.1. Classification (NCBI taxonomy): domain Eukaryota; kingdom Metazoa; phylum Chordata; class Mammalia; order Rodentia; family Cricetidae; genus Peromyscus; species Peromyscus attwateri. The sequence goes on along the minus strand of CABHPP010147678.1, from coordinate 36,114 downwards.
GGTAATAATAAGAGTTGGTCAAGCACAGTTCAGTTCCTATAAGCCGTGAGGATCCCGGAGCTACCCGGTGATGGCAGACTTCCCTCCACTCCTTGGTGCATGGCTGCCGCGCCAACCGGAGAAGCTAAAACCAACAGCAGCAAAGAGCGCTCCCTCCGAGTGGACCAAGAGGTCTCATTCTGAAGCTTTTTTGGGAACCTGCGGCTGCTAAACACTAAAAATATAATTTGGGGGAAGGAACTGGCAGGCTTGGGGAGTCTTAGCTTGCACAGGAGAGTAATTTAATACTTAGACTTCCATTTGTCTGTGCTAGACATATAAATACCGGAAGGGTTAGTGCCCCTGCCTTTTAAAAAAAATCAAACTCCGTATCCAGCACACACACATATCTCACAGATCAGACCCAAAGGCCAGAGCTCTGCGCTTCAATGGAGGGAACATTTTTCGCGTTTGTTGCTGGGGAGATAATTCACCCTGGAATAACTTCCTCCCAAACAACGGGGGAAGCAGGCTGCCTGGGTGTTAAGAGCCTTTGTTTGTGGGGGGGATAAAGGAAAGGCTCATCTCCTCTCTCCTTGAGTGTGATTTTTCACAGATTAGAAGAAAAAAAAAAACCACCCTGCCAGTGGGGATTGAAGTTGTCAGTTTCCAATGCCTGTTTCCTTGGCTGACCGATTTCTGCTCAGGCTCGTTTCACTGAAACAAAGACCATCTCCAACCTCTCCAGTGAGCTGTTTCCTAGGAGCCATTTTCTCACCGTAACACATTTGTTCTTTGCTAATCACATTTGATTTAGTCTTTGAGGAACTGATTTGCTGATAGGTCTTTGAAGAGTAGTTTTGTAAAAACATGGTGTGTTCTAAGAAGTGTTCTGTTAAGCCATTATCAGCCATCAGAACTTCTTATAGCTGTGTGTGTGTGTGTGTGTGTGTGCGTGTGTGTGTGTGTGTGTGTGCAGTTGCCTGCAGAGTCCAGCAGAGGGCATCATATCCCATGGAGTTGGAGTTACAGGTGGTTATGAGCTCCCCCATGTGGGTACTGGGAACTGAACTGGGGTCCTCTGGCCAAACAGTATGTTTTAACTTCAGCACCATCTCTCCAGCCTGAGATACATTTTTTTAAGTATGTGGTTAACCAACGTGTGAGATGAGACATGGTTGGGTAAATGTTTTGGAAAAAAAATAAGTTTATGATAGATATCAGTAAAACATATTGTCTGCCTAAAAAGCTATAAGGAGTGTGTAGGTGTGTGTGTGTGTGTGTGTGTGTGTGTGTGTGTGTGTGTGTGTGCGCGCGTGCGCAGTACACGTAGAGGTCAGAGGTAGATGTTGGTTGTTTTCTCAATTACTCGCCACCTAACTTTGAGGCAAGTGTCTTACAGAGTCTAGAGCTTGCCACGTTGACTAGGCTGGCTGGACAGTGAGCTTCAGGGACTCACCTGTCTCTCCTTCATCACGTCACCACACCTGGCTTTTTTCTGTAGGTTATAGGGTAGTACGCTGGTTAGTTTTTTGTCAACTAAACACAGGCTGGGGGCAGGGCGGCACGCAGAAAGAGAGAACCTCAACTGAGAAAATGCTTCTCCATCAGACTGACTTGTGGACAATTTTCTTGATTAATAATTGACTTGGGAGGGCCCAACCCACTGAGGGCAGTGGCACTCCTGGGCAGGTGGACCTGGGTTTCATAAGAAAGCAAGCTGAGGGGCTGAAGAGATGGCTCGGCAGTTGAGATCATATGTTGCTCTTCCAGAGGACCCAGGTGTGGGTCCCAGCACCCACATGATAGCTCACAGCCATCCATGGCTCCAATTGCAGGGTATCTTCTGACCTCTGCAAGTACCAGGCACACACATGGTCTAAAACATACGTGCAGGCAAAACAACCATACACAGAAGAGAAAAGAAAGAAGAATCAGAATCGGGGGAGGGAGGAGGGAGGAGAGAGGAGGGAGGAGGAGCAGCAGCACCTGAGCAAGCCATGGAGAGCAAGAGAGTGAGCAATGTTTCCCCATGGTTCCTGCCTTCAGTCCCTGTCCTGATTTCCCACAGTTATAGTGTAGCCTGGGGGCTGGGAGCTGTAATAACCCTTTCCTCTCCAGGTTGGTCATGGTGTTTACCACAGCAATAGAAAGCAAACCTAGGCAAGGTTTGAACTCAGGCCCTCACCCGTATGTAGCAATCCCTTTAGTAGCTGAGCCATCTACCCATTCCTGGGCTGAATACTTTTATAGGTGGATATTCATCACTGATTTCTTGATGGGAACAGAAAAAAATTGAACCTTAATGGAGCAAAAATGCATTCCTTGTAGTCATCAGTTTTACCTTAACTGAGTTCCAATACCTGAGAGACATAAAGGAGGAATTTTTATTTTGATTCACAGTTTTAGAGGGGTCACTCCATGGCTACTTGTCCCATGTGCTTAGGAAGACCAGCACGATGCCGGGAGCATACTGAAGAGAACAATGTCCCCACCATGGTGAACAGGAAGCAGAGAGAGTGAAAAAGAAGGGCCCCGAGACAACATATAGACACTTAGGACATACCTCTAGTGACCTACTTCCTCATGTTAGACTCCAACTTCTAATAGTTTCTAGAACTTTCTAAAATAGGCCCACCAGCCGAGGACCATGCATTCAACATGACCCTATAGGGGATATTTTACATTCGAACCACAGCAGGCCCTACGACAGAAACCAGGCCTTATTCGAGGTGTCTATGAAAAGTGCACCTTTCTCTCTGCCCTCCCCTCCTTTTTGACTGCTACAAGGTCAGGTGACCAGGATATCTGGCCTGACCACTGGCCCATATCAATGGAGCCAGCCAACTTTATGGAACGGGGCGCCCACATACGCCTGTCCTCCTCCTCGAAGTTGTTTTTCTTGGGTGTTCCTTCACGGTGACCAAAAGCAACGGACTCAACCACAAATTCAGCTCTAAGCTTCCTCAGAGCTGCTACCAGTAGCGTCCCTGGACTCGTCTGTAGCATCTAAACGATGTTTGTTTCTAAGAGCGGTACCGTTGGGACTGAGGTGCAGTGGTATTTGCTCCACGGGTAGCTCAGTGGTTAAGAGCACTGACGGATGTTCCAGAGGACCCAGGTTCAATTCCCAGGCTGTCTGGTGTCTGATCACGCCAGATTAAAACAAAAAACCAAAAACAAACAAACAAAAAAAAAAAAACACCACAAAACAAAAAGAAGAAAACACGTGATCCCTCTCTCCTCTCATTTTAAGAGGTCACATAGAACGGCAGGAAGCACCGCCTCCTTCAGGCCGTATAGCCCAAGGTCATGGGCGGAGCAAATACCACTACACTGAGGAGAAGGTGCAGTCAGTGAAATGTTCATCTTTCAAGCCCAAGGACTTGAATTTGATCCTCAGAATTCAGATGAAAAGAAAAAGCACATGGTGACATGTGCTTATAATTCCAGCATCAAGGAGGAAGAAACAGGTGGATCCCTGGGCCACGGTGTCCACCCTGCCTGGTTTAATTGGTGAGTTTGCAGCCAGTGAGAGACCGTGTCTCAAAAAAACAATATGGATAGCATCTGAGGAATGACAACTAAAGTTTACCTCTGCCCTCCACACACATGTGCATCTCCCAGGCAACACACACACACACACACACACACACACACACACACACAGAGTTGCAATTATTCAACCACTAAGGCCCAAGAGATAATGACTTGGTGAAGTCTTCAGCAAATAGCACGAACTTTACCAACCTTTAGATATTCACCAGCATCAGCTCACTGTGTGCCCAAGAATATGATGAGAGCAATTGTATTCAGAATCTGAATAAGGTCTATGTTAGACCCTGGCACAGACGGGCTTGTTCATGCCGTTTTTAAGAAAGTGGCTTGAGTAGAATGATACAACAATTATTTTGAAAGGTGTGTGTGTATGGGGGGAGGTGTTTCCTGCATTCGCCTTGCCATCTGGAGGCAGCCACAACCTCGAGATGATAAAGACGTCAGAGCTAGGATGGAAGGAATTGAAGGAGCTTGTCTGTTGTGACGGCAAAGCCAACATTTGAGACTAATTTTTAAAATGGCAGTCTCAATAGGGTCTCAAGTGCATGAGCCAGGCACCAGAGACAGACGTATTTTATAAATCCTCCAAATCCTCTTTACAGATCAAAGATGGCTACCATGTGAAGTCACAGGAAGGGGGGCTATAATCCCATAGTGGGTGCAATACTTGGCTTAACTTAGGATAACCTGGGGAAGTTTGGTTTAGTACTATTGTTTTAATGTATGTGTATTCCTGTGTGCAGATGCATGTGTAGGTGCGCATATACACGTGTATGCATATGGAGACTAGAGAACAATATTCTTTAGTGTCATTTCTCAGAAATGCTATCTACCTCCTTTGAGACAAGGTCATTGACTTGTCTGGAACTCACCAAGTAGCCAGGCTGACTGGCCAGTACATTCCAGAGATCCATCCATCTTTACCTCCCCAGAGCTGGGATTACAAGTATGTCTCACCTTGCCTGGCTATTTATGTGGGTTCTGGCAATTGAACTTGGGCCCTATGCTTGCACAATGTCCTGGTTAGTTTTAAATGTCAACATGACACAGTTTAGAGTCATTTGAGAAAAGAGCTTCAACTGAGGTGTTGCCATGATCAGACTGGCCTGTAGCCATGTCTGTAGAGGATTGTCTTGATTATTAATTGAGGTAGGAAGGCACAGTCCACTGTGGGTGGCACCATTCCCTAGGCAGGTGGTCCTGAGGGGCTTAAATGGCATATTTCTAGACCCAACTTGAGGTTTCTTCTTTTTTTTTTTTAAGATTTTACTTTTTTAAAAGATTTGTTTATTTATTTTTTAGAAGAGGGCATCAGATCTCATTACAGATGGTTGTGAGCCATCATATGGGTGCTGGGAATTGAACTCAGGACCTCCAAAAGAGCAGCCAGTGTTCTTAACCTCTAAGCCATCTCTCCAGCCCAAGGTTTCTTCTTGAAGTGGGAAGAAAGAAGAAAGATAAGATCACTCAGCTATGTTGCTCAAACTAGAATTCAGACAGGGGAGAGGAGTCCAGCAAATGGGCTAAAGGACAGAAAGGAAGGTGAGAGACAGGATGCTCTGCGCTGTGCCTTCTGGGAGAGGACGGATGTCTTAGTCCAGGCAGGGGAGCAGAAATGGTAGAGGGACTGATGTTCAGGCAGAAAGTGGATCTTAAATAACGTTCATAGCGCCCAAAGGCAGAACAGTGTTCTGGATGTGCAAGGAAACCTGAAGTTTCTGCATCGCCTTGGGGTAAGGGTAAATGATGAACCCAACGAGGTCACGAGAAGAATTAGGAAACTGGTGGGAGAGATGGAGGGACATCAGTATCAAGAGTTCATGACAAGGGATCAGCTGTGAAGAGAGGGGGACATTCTCAGTAACTGAAGTCATGGGGCTGGAGAGATGGTTCAGCACTGAAGAGTGTGCATTGCTCTTTGGAGGTTCTGTTCCCAGCACTCAACATCAGGCGACTCACAACCACCTGTCATTCCAACTTCAGGTGATCTGATGCCCTCCATGAGCTTGGCACATACCCTCCATGCAGACACAGACACATAACTAATGAAACAAGTCTTTAAAGGAAAAGAAACCAGAAGTGCAAGGTGTGAGGTCAATCAGCAGAAGCCAGGAAGATCCTTGCAGGAAGACCTCATGACCATGGGCACGAGGAGGGAACAGCTCCCTTTGCTCTTCTGTAATCTTTACTGAAGATGGGAGGGAGGAGGAGGAGGAGCTCTGATGGGGAGGAAGGGTGCTAACAGAGAACAGGATGCTTAAACCCCGATTTAACAGAGCAGTTCTCCCGAAAGTCATCATGTCTCCAATCGGAAGACACAGGGGCTACCTTGAAACAACGGGATGAGTTTTCTTCTCCATCATGAGGGAAAACGGGGGCTGGAGAGCCAGCCGCATCCAGATGTGGAGAAACAAAGTCATTGCTGTTTTAAATATATATATATATATATATATATATATATATATATCTGACTTGGGATTGAAACTGAAATTGTGCTTTGGGCTTTGGAGACAGAATAATGGATTGTTGCTCTCCCAGAAAGCAAGGAGACAAGGACACAGGAGTCACGAGGGAGGGGATACAGCTCAGGGGGTGGGGGACTTGCCTGCTTAATATATTCAAAGCCCTGAGTTTTATTACTAGAGCCAAAGGGAGGGAAGGGGAAAGGGAAGGGAGGAGGGAGAGAAGGAAGGAAATAGGGAAGGAAGAGAAGAAGAGAAAAAAGAGGGAGGGAAGATGGATAAAGGAAAAATAAAATCAAGTTTGGGGGGCTCAGGCTTTAGGTGAGTCAGTAGACTGCTTGTTTGGCAAGTTCACAGCCCTGGGTCCACCCCCAGCATCACACAGAAAGGGTGTAGTAGCAGATGCTTGGAATCTCAGCACCACTGGGAGGTGAAGGATGGAGGCATAGAAGTTCAAGGTCATCCTTGGCTAGATAGTGAGTTTGGGCCCCACGCATCTTTCTGGAAAATAACAATGAGGTGTGTGAGTGAGTAATAGTCAGGCTTTAGGGCTATAAAGCCTACTGCTATAAGAGGGCACAATAGGCAAAGAGCCCGTTGTATCAACCTGAGAACCTGAGTTTGGGTCCCCTGCACTCACAGAAGAAGCCAGGTGCGGCGGTGTGCTCCTGCAGCCCCGGTGTTGAAGTATTGAAGATAAACAGATTTCTGGAGTTTGCTGGCTAGTCTGGGTAACACTGACCTCTGACCTCCCACTTTCTAAGATATTTCAGTCCATCATGTTGGGCAAGGTGTGGTGGCAGGAGGCGCTCCAGTCATGGTGGTGGGAACAGGTGGTGCAAGCTTGTTGACAATGGTGGTGGACAGGAGGCGGAGCTAAGCAGAACAGGAGGGCAGGTGTAACCTGCACAGGCTGACCCTACTGACCTACTTCTTCCGACTCAGCCCCATCTTGTAAAGGTCTACTACGAGAAGAACAAGGCCAATCACAAAATGGTCCTGTCAAAAAGTACCAAAGGGATTCCAGAGGCCTTCTGGAAAAGATGATTATGTTCACTGCCTTGACTGTGGGGTGGTGATGTATTCACAGACGCGTGTATGTCAAGATCACTAAATTATACAGATCAACTGTGGTATTCACTGTACATCAACTAATACCTTGTTCTATTTTCCTTTCTACTGCTGGGATAAAAACACAGACTAAAAAAGCAACTTAGAGGAAGAAAGGTTATTTGGTTTATACTTCCAAGTCACAGTCCCTCACTGAGGGAAGTCCGGGCAGGAACTGAAGCAGTTTCTTGAAGCAGAGACCATGGAGGAATTCTGTTTGTTGGCTCATTCTCAGGCTCCTGCTTAGCTAGCTTCCTTATAAAGACTAGGACCACCTACCTAGGGAATGTTGCTGCCCACAGTGGGCTGGGCCCTCCTGCATCAGTTAAGAATAAAGATTCCCTCCAAGACATGCCCAAAGACCAATGTGACCTGGGTAATTGTTCAGCTGAGATTCTTTTCAGGAGACTGTAGGCTGTGTCAACTTGATCGCTGAAGGTAACTGGGCCATACCTTAATAAAGATGACTGCTTTAAAGAAAGCAGTTAAGCTTACTATCTTACATTTACTATGCACTTTCTGAAATTGATGATATAATACCCCAACTGATGCATTTTCTTGCCATTTGTAGTGAATGCCATGCTTCCGAAGTTCACCTATTCTATATATTGCTTTGTGTAAGAGACAGTGAAGTTAACCCCTTTAAAGATGTGCAATAGACAGGGCTGGAGAGATGGCTCAGCATTTAAGAGTGCACACTGCTCTTGCAGTATCCACGTTGTGCAGCTCACAACTACGTGTAACTCCAGCTCCAAGGTACCTGATGCCCTCTACTGGCCTCCATGGGCACTGCACCCATATACACATAACAGACATTCAGACACACACACACACACACACACACACACACACACACACAAACACAATTACAAATAAAATAAACCCTTTAAAAAGTACATGACCAAGAGATGGTCTAAGAAGATGCTTGGTTCTAAGTTACTGAAAAAAATCATGGGGTAAGCTGGACTACAGATCAGCAGGTCATGGTGGGGCCCATGGCCACAGGGCAAAGCCTATGGAGCTCCTGTGCAAGAGAACCCAAGATAAGGTTGTGGTTATTTCCATTTTTAGGTGGAGGAAGGCAGTGATGCCTCTCAACCACTTAAGAACCAATGATGAAGGATGCTCTCAACCTTGTGAACAGAAGTTCCCAGAAAGAACTGAATCTTCTGGTGAGCCTTCTGCACGGCCCATTAATGCCTTAGAATAGCAGTTCTGAACCTGTGGGTTGCCACCTCCTTGCAGGGGGGGGGGCACATGACCCTTTCATAGGGGTCACCTAGGACCATCAGAAAACACAGATATTTACAATCCATAACGGTAGCAAAATTGCTGTTATGACGCAGTAACAAAAACAATTTTATGGTTGGGGGTCATCACAACGTGAGGAACTGTGTTAAAGGGTCACAGCGTTAAGAAGGTTGAGTACCAGTACTTTAGAACATCAACAATTGTGAGAAGGTTGGGATGTTGCAGGGGCAAAGGCTAGATACAATTTACCTTGGGCTATCTTTAGCCCTCTAAATAGCCAGTCCTTGCCCTCATCAGTGTCTGTCCTAACATCCCTTTAAATCTCAGGCAAAACATTCTGAAATGTACTAACAGAGCACTAGCTTCTACCAACTGAAAGGTTAAATGTGATGCCAAAAACAGAGATTTCCTTGCTTTGCCTACCAGATGTTTCTAGCAATATATTTGAAAAATGCCTTAATTGGGGCTGCTGGAGAGATGGCTCAGCAGTTAAGAGCACTGGCCGATTTTCTAGAGGTCCTGAATTCAATTCCCAGCACCCACATGGTGGCTCACAACTGTCTATATCTGAAGCCTCAGGGGATCTGATGCCTTCTTCCGATGTGCAGATGAACATGCAAACAAAATATCCAAATACATAAGTAATGAAATGTTTAAGAGAAAAGTGTCTTAATTAATGACTTTGTTTTTCTACTATTAAAACATCATGACAGACCACCTGCTGTTGCCTGCTAGTAAAGTTATAGGACTCTCAGCTCTGTCTACAGCGCCATGTCTGCCTGCATGCTGCCTTGCTTCCTGCCACGATGATAATGAACTAAGCCTCTGAAACTGTAGGCCAGCCCCAATTAAATATAAACATATATATATATATATATATATAAAAACATCATCAAACTACTACCACATTGGAACACAGAATGAGGGGTAGCCTAAGTCTGTGTTCCCAGACTGTGGTCACCTATAGTTGGCTCCAGCATGAGCTTCCTCTTATCACCTCGGAGGTGAAGTTTGCATGTTGACAGTCCATAGTAGCTTTGACCTCTTCTGCTCTTCTCCCAACTAACTCAATTCAGACTATCAGGGAAAAAAAATACTTAAGCCATTGTGTACAATTTAATTCTTTACTTGAAAAATAGGGAAAACAATTAACACCCCCCCCCATTGTAAATGGCTAATAACCCATTGTTGAGAAAAGACTAGAAATTGGATAATGAACTCCATTATGTGAGATAGCGTTTATTGTTTTCTTCATCATTAGAAAATTGCTTCCACTACCAATAAAAACACAATGGCAGTCCTTTCTCTCTCCACTCGCCTTTATCTTCTACTTCAGGTTGATGCCAGGAGTCTAGCCCTAAGTTTGTGACCAAATTTAAGAAAAAGTAAAAAGGGGGAAAAGATTAAATTTTCAGAGACCATGGCTGTAGTCCAATGGTAGAGTTCCTGCCAAGCAGGCAGGTGGGTTCTGGAATGAAGTAATGAAGCTCTCAGCAGTTCTGCTCTTTAAAGACAGGTGAATCCTGTGCTGGTGAGGTGGCTCCTTGGTAAAGCGTTTGCTGAACAAGCCTAGTGACATGAGAACCCACAGAAAGGTTGAAGGCGAGGAGACCAAATCCATAAAGTTATCTTCTGACCTCCACACACATGCCATGGGACACACACCTCCACGCACATACCATGCCCACACACTGCCACACACATGCACACAATGAAAAAAAAAAAATGAAAACACATGCAGATTCACCCAAGTGTGTACCAATCTTCTTAAATTGTGGGTCATGATCTCATATTGGGCTGGGTAACTAAATGTGGGGAGACCAAACAGTTTACAACAGTGAAGGATTCCCAAGAATGTAATGACCTCATCAGATGTGTGGGGACTGGAGAGATGGCTCAGTGCTTAAATGTGCTTGCTACCCTTCAGGGGGTCTAAGTTTGATTCCCAGTGCTCGGTTGGTTGTGAGCTGTCACCGGGGGTACTGGAAACCAAACTCAGGTTCTCTTGGAAGTTCCGCAAGCGCTCTTAATTGCTGAGCTATTTCTCCAAAGTACTTCAGGTTATGACTGATTATCAGTAAATGCTTAATTTGTATACCAATCTTACAAAGCTACATATCTAGAGTTGTATGGATATTCCCCATATTATCTTAGTTAGGGTTAGTATTGCTGTGAGGAAACATCATGACCAAAGCAACTTGGGGAGGAAAGGGTTTGTCCAGCTTATGCTTCCACATCACAGTTCATCATCAAAGGAAGTCAGGATAGGAACTCAAGCAGGGCAGGAACCTGGAGGCAGGAACTGAAGCAGAAGCCACAGAAGAATTCTGCTTGCTGGCTTGCTCCTTATGGCTTGCTCAGCCTGCTTTCTTACAGAACCCAGGACTACCAGCTCAGGGATGGTCCCACCCATAATGGGCTGGGCCTTCCCCCCTCCCCATAAATCACTAATTAAGAAATGCCATGAGTGCTAGGGAGAGGCAGGTGGATCTTTGTGAGTTTGAGGCCAACCTGGTCTACAAAGTGAGTTCCAGGACAAGCAGGACTGTAACACAGAGGAAACCCTGTCTCAAAAAACAAAAAAACAGAAAGAGACAATGTCATACATACAGACTTGCCCACAGTCTGACCTCATGGAAGCATTTTCTCAATTGAGACCCTTTGTCTCTCATGACTCTAGCTTGTGTCAAGTTAACATAATACTAGAGAAACCCTGTCTCAAAAAAAGAAAGAAAATTGTCATACAGACTTGCCTACAGTCCGACCTCATGAGGGCACTTTCTCAATTGAGGCTCCTTCATCTCTGATGACTCTAGCTTGTATCAAGTTAACATAAAACTAGCCAGCATAGGGGTCATGAGCAGGGAGAGCTTAAGAAGTCCTGGAGTAGTGGACTCCTGAGAGAGTCCCAGAGGAGGCCAGACGCTTACACACTGGGACCACCAGAGAGCTTACAGAGCCCCAAGTGAGGGGCCTAAGCACAGCTCCCACAGGTGGGCAACCTCCTCAATGGGGGTGCAGGGCTGTGAGCATCGCACAGGCTAACAATCCCATCTGGTGTCCACATCTACACCTTCAGTATTAGGAGCCTTCTGACAATGGGGAACATCAAAGTTCAGAGGAGTTGAGTCGGCTGTCACCATCACACAGATAAGAAGAACCCTGGCCCCCTCCTCCATCTCCCCGGGCGCCGCGCGCCCCCCCCCCCCCCCCATTCAGAAAGTCTCTCCCAGACACAAGTCACGAGGAAGCAGTAAGAGAGAGACATGCCTGCCTTTTCTTGAGTTCTGGGCATGGCGTAAAGCATACTCTGGGAACTCCTCGTGACTGGCCCCTGGGTGGTTGGAGATTTCCATTCACAATAGCGACAGAGTCGGTGACGCCCAAGAGCGACCAATGAAAGAAAATATAAAAACTGCACAGAAGAAAGGCACAGTCAAGGAGCCAGCAAGAGGGCTTGGTGGGTAAAGGGGCTTGCCATCAAGAGACAGCCAACCTGAGTGTGATCCCCAGAACCCACCTGGTGGAAGAGAACTGACTCCCACAAGCTGTTCTCAGATTTTCGTATGCATGCTATGGCACATGCTCGCACATACATGCATGTGTGCATACATACATACATACACACACACATACACACACACACAGACTAAAATGTAAAAAAAAAGAAAAAAAAGAAAAAAAAAAGAAAATTCATATTTAACCTAGAGTCCAACAGTCCAGAATCCCAGAGCTGAGACTTCACTGAAAATTATAAAACACACAAGGGAACGATCCTCTGTTGAGTAAGAACCAGCAGATACCACAGGGCTACGATGCCCAAGAACTCAAGATAACAATGCAACTCTCACATACAGACTTCAAAATAGTAATGTCCCAATGATTAAAAACATTAAAATAGGTTTTAAAGTAAAAGAACAAGGATTATGAAGACAAAGGAGCCTTGGGGCTGGAGAGATGGCTAAGCCAGGAAGAAGACTTCTTGCTCTTGCATAGGACCTGAGTTCGGTTTCCAGCACTCACATGGTGGCTCACAACTCCCTGTAACTCCAGCTTCAGAGGAATCTACAGCCCCTTTTTGATCTTTGTACTCACTGTACTCCCGTGCACATCATCACACAAGGACACACCTACTCATAATACAAATAATCTTTAAATATTATAGTGGAGTTAAAAATATGAGGACAAGAGCTTATAGAAAATAATGAGGACCAGGCATGGTGGTGCACATCTTTAATGCCAGTACTTGTGAGTTCAAGGTCAGCCTGGTCTACATACTGAATTCCAGGATAACTAGAGCTACATAGTGAGACCCTGTCTTGAAAAACAAACAAAAGTAAATAAGTAAATAATAAAAAAGAACATAACAGAGTTCCTATATAACAACATAAGATATTTTTATTACTGAGAGCAGGTGTTTCCTCAATTTTAGGGCCTATTAATTTGATCACAGTAACTATAATCATAAAATCACCACCCATATCTCAGTATCAAACATCATTATTCGGCCAGTATTAATTATAGCTGTAATTTCATTATTGTATTATCTCTCCCAGAACAAGCAGTCAAGGGGCTGCAGAGATGGCTCAGTGGTTAAGAGCACTTGTTGATCTTCCAGAGGATCCAAGTATCTTCCAGAGGATCCAGCACTCACATGGGACAGCTCACAACTGCCTACAACTTCAGTGGGAGAGGATCCAACTCCAACTTCTGGCCTCTGTGGGCACTGCACTCACATGCACATACCCTTCCCAATTAATCTTTTTAAATGGTTTAAAAAAAAAAAAACAGCACCCAGCATGACAATATTATGAATGCACCAGAATTTTCATTTTTGTCTTTTCCATTTATTTAATGTATTTCGTGGGCTTATCGGGGAGCAGTGTGAGGGAGCACAAGCCACAACTCACATGGAGAAGCCAGAGGGCTTCTCTTTCTACCAACTGGGTTCTGGGGATCAACCCAGGCCATCAAGCTTGGCAGCAGGTGCCTTTACCCACCAAGACATCTCGCTGGCCCAGGACCAGAATCTTAACACCATTTTCTTTGATGCGGCATGAAGATGAGACCCAGTTTCACGCCAACATTTCTTCTGATATTTTGGGTCAAAGGCATCAATTAAAACAAAACAAACAAAATTCCTGGAAGTGAAAAAAAAAAAAATGCAGTCTTTGGAATCTGAAACACAGCAGGGAAGCCAAGCAGACTGCACACAGCTGAAGAGAATAAATAAATGAAATAGAAGAAAAGATGCAATGAAATTATCCTTAGTGCACACAAAGAGATGGGGGAAATATGAAAAGGAGATGAAGACACAGCGAGGTTGGATCCTTTCATGGAAATACCATCCGTAAGCCACCAGAAGCCTTTCAAATTCTCCCTCTTGTCAACAGGAATGGAAATTACCTAATGCGCTGCCTTCAAACAAAGCTTTGTCATTTATAAGGGACGACTGTGAGGTTAATCCCTTTGATTCACCGGCTCCTCACAGACATCATTCATGGAGGTGGGTATTAAATTAGACGTCTTGTGGAAGAAGACACTGAGCTCAGACAGATTTCACAAAAGCCTATCGCTTGACAAGGGTGAAACTGAAAATCAAAAGGAAACTTGGCAGTGGAAACACCTTCCCTCTCCTACATGCCTTCCTGATAGGTATTCACCCGGATAAAAAGGAGTGTGGACGCTGTCGCAGGAATGGAGGAAACTTCTAGATGCTAACAGATTTTCTACTTTGTCAGGTCAAAATTAGCCCAGAGCAGAAAGTGACTCTCCTTGCTCGGTTATGAGCACCTCCTTTTTCTGATCACATGGAGCCTGCAGTTGCAAGGGTAGGAGACAAGACTGGATTCCCTTGCAGAAAGTGGAGTGACTCAGAATGAGTTCCTACTGGTCTTTTATCACTTTTGGCGGGAAGAGAATAGTTCATTTCCCCCAGTAGACTGCGTGGGTCAAACGCATAGGTTAGCACACAAATAACCACGTTCAAGACTGAGTACTGAAACCAAAACCCGAACGAGAGCGACTGAAACCTTGCGTGGACTAGCTACTTTTCTGTGGCTGTGATAAAATAACCAACCAAAAGGAAGAAAGGATGTATTCTGGTTTACAGTTACAAAGGGACGCAGTCCGTGGCGGCAGCGAAGGCGGGAAACGGGTGGCAGGAGCAGGAAACTGGCTGACTGCAGTTCCTCCACAGACAGGAAACAGAGAGAGAGGGAAAAGGAAGTAGAGTGAGCCTGCCCCAGTGACGTACTTCCTCCAGAAAGGCTCCGCCTCCTTCAAGTTCCATTAACCTTCCCAAACAGCGCCACCAACTGGGAACCCAGTGTTCAAACACATTAGCCTGTCAGGGAGGGGACATTTCTCATCCAAATCACCACACTGAGTTAAAACCAAAAGCAAATGAAATTCGTTCAAACTGTGGGCTCTCTTTTTGAAAACACTATGTGAGGGTCCTGTTACTGGAACAAAACACCTGAGATGGTCAACTTAAAAAGAGGAAAGACTGATGTTTGCTCAGAGTTTAAGTCCGTCGTGGACATCTGTTTATTTGATGGTGGCTGAGAAGAAAAGGACAGGTAGGGCATGCTTCCTTCCCCAGTGAACTTGCTTCCACTATACCTCGCCTCTTAAGTGTTCCACCACAACACTACCACAAGCTGGCAATCGAACCCTCAATATATGAGTATCTTGGAGACACTGAAAACCCCAGTTATAGAGATCCAAGCATCTTCTCCCTCTAAACACTGAGACAAACTGCTCAAGCAGCCCATTCCTGAGAAACCTTGGCCCTAAAAGGCTCAGTTCCTACAATACAACAGCTGAAGTGCCTAAGTTGCTGAGTTTCAACGTATCTACCAGCTGGGATCTTAAGTCTAATACAGATCTGGATTTATTAACCACGGCAGAACAAATCTGGGCGAGTCTGTCTTGCAAAATGCCTGTTGTATATTGTAATCTTCAAAGGGGTGAGGTGGGGCTGGGAAGATGACTCGGTGGGTAAAGGGCTTGCTATGCAAGCGTGAGGATCAGGGTCCTGAGGCCGAGAACTTGCATAATAAGTTGGGCACAAAGGTGCAGGCCTATCATCCTAGCACTGGGGAGGTGGAGATGGGTGGAGCCCTGGGACTAGTCTAGCTGAATCGGTGGTTTGCAGGCTCAATGGCAGACTCTTTCCAAGAGGAGGCAGAGGAGGAGGAGGAGAAGGAAGAGGAGGAAGAGGAGGAGGAGGAGGAGGAGGAGAAGGAGAAGGAGAAGGAGAAGGAGTTGAGAAGTTGTTGTTGGAGGACCATCAAGCACCTTTACCTTTTCATCAGGTAAAGGTGCTTTCTACACAAGCCTGATGACCTGAGTTCAATCCCAGAACCTATGTAAAGATGGGAAGAGAGAACCAGCTCCATGAAGTCACCCTGTTATCTCCACAAGTGCATTATGGCACACTCATACCCCAACCCATCACACACACACACACACACACACACACACACACACACACACACACACAAAGGAAGAATGTCTAACACAGATCTCTAAATCCTGCCCCTGCTACATTCTTGGCCATTTGAATGACTTCTCAGGACAGTCATGGTCTTGCTGCAGAGAGGTGTCTTACCCTACAGACTTGCTGCAGAGAAATGATGTGGTGACTAGTACTGTGCCCCTCCCTGGGTTCCAGCAAGCTTCATTTCTTGCCTCTCAGAATTCCTTGCTTCCTGTCTTATACTGTAACTCTTCATGACACCATCTATCTCTTCTCTTCAGTTCCCTTGTGGGCTGTGGCCACCTTCCACACAACAGCTTTCACTTAGAAGGTGCGCTGCAGTTATTTCTGGAATGGTGAATGAACGAGTGGTTCTCATTAGGACACATTCTCCAGCAATGCTTCCTACAGTCTTCTCTGGAAAAGGCTTCTATGTGTGATGGTTAATCTTTTTTGTTTGTTTGTTTGTTTTGTTTTTGTTTTTCGAGACAGGGTTTCTCTGTGTAGTTTTGGTGCCTGTCCTGGATCTTGCTCTGTAGACCAGGCTGGCCTCGAACTCACAGAGATCCACCTGGCTCTACCTCCCGAGTACTGGGATGAAAGGCCACTCAGCATGTGACGGTTAATCTTGATTGTCAACTTGATTGGATCTGGAATCAACTAAGAGACACACCTCTGGTTTATGAAGGCATTTCCAGGAAAGAGGAGAAGACCATCTCCCAGAGTTGGTGGCACCTTCCACAGCAGCCCAGATATAAAGAAGGCTGAGAGGAAGCAGTGTTGCCTGCCTGCCTTTCCCTCTTGCTGGTAAGTGCATCTACTTGGTTGCTGCTACCATCTTCACTGACATCAGAACCTGGCTTCTTCAGGATTCCAGTGTAGATTGAGGACCAGTGGCTGCTAGTTCCCTAAGACTCTCCCAGGCCTTCCAGTCAGCAGGAGAGGCCAAATTGGATGGGGCCCGAGGAACAGTGTCAGAGATGGCCCTAGTTTAATTCCCACAGGACCTGAATGGTCGGAGGAGAGCACTGACCCCTGCAATTTGTCCTCTGACCTGTACAAATGTGCAGTTGTATGCATGCATGCACACACTCACCTATGCAAAATAAATGAATAGATGTAACAAAAATTTAAAAGATATCTGTTGGAAACAACACGGGTTAAATATACATGAAAGGCACCATGTGTATGCCTGTACATGTGCACATACACACCTATTAACACATAAAGAACAGGGTTTGAGAAGCTATGGCTCAAAGTGTTCAAAAGAAGAGAATGAGACAAAGGACGTTTTGAGATTATATAGTTCTCAAGAGGTTGAATTCTTTTTACAGTACACATTCTTCATTTTTATGACTTAAAAGATGTTTAAATGAACTCTGCCTATGGAGATGGAGGGTGGATCACAGGTTAAGAGTATATACTTCTCTTGCTGAAGTTCAGTTACTAATACCCACACTGTGTTGCTCGCTGCCTATGACTTCAGCTCCAGGGGATCTAGCACCCTCTTCTGGCCTCCATGGGTACCTTTACATACATACATACACACACACACACACACACACACACACACACACACACACACACTTATATACACATAAATAAACAAAAGAAATCTTTGTTTAAAAAAAAAAACTCTCAGCCTAGACTAGTTGTGGTGGTACATGCCTAGAATCTCAGCAGTCAGGTGGTGGAGGCAAGTGAATGACAAGGGTTCTAGGCCACCCTGGGTTTTCTAATGAGTTCCAGACCAGCCTGGACAACATAGAGCAGTGGTTCTCAACCTGTGGGTCAGGACCCACTTGAGGGGTTGAATGACCCTTTCACAGGGGTCACATATCAGATAGCCAACATTACTATTCATACCGGTGGCAAAATTACAGTTATGAAGTAGCAACAAAAATAATTTTATGGTTGGTGGCCACCACAGCATGAGGAACTGTATTAAAGGGTCACAGCACTAGGAAGGATGAGAACCACTGACAAAGAGAGACATTGTCTCCAGGAAAGCCTCCTTATACAAAGGGCCTGAGCTTGTATAAAGTATAGTCAGAAGTCACTGCTGAGCTGGAACTATCCCCCTTCCTGGTGATATAACCTGAGGCCAGGGATGCAGGAAGAAGGAACTTGGGGAAAGAGAAAGCCGCCGGAAACCCTTCTGCCAAATGAAGGTTAATTTGTCAGTGGAAGGGCTATTCTCGTTAAGCCCTTGCCAAAAATGGGAGGTTATGAAGGACAATTGATCATTTGCTTCTATCACTTCAAGGCGGCAGAGAGAGCTTTTCCAGCCACCGAGCTCACTCTCAAGTTTAAAGGCTTTTAAATCAGTTTTATTAGGTTAATTGATGATATCTCTGTGCTCTTCTGCTCTGCGATCTGCTGTGTCCTGTCAGAGGAAGATGCATGAAGTTGAATTCTGGGTCTCCTCACCCCTGCTGAGACCTGGAAGCAGAGAGGGCCCGCACTTGCAGCTGCTTGTTCCTGGCTTAGGGGCTGAGGGAATTGCAAGCTGTCTGATCCCTTGTGTAGGAGCAGGATGCTTGAAATAGAATCTCTAAACTGCTTTCCAGGACATCATAAAAACGTGATCAGAGCAGAAGGTATGTTTAGAATTTCTCTTTGCTCTTGGCTGTCATTACGCACTCCGCATGTGGCAAGCATGAGATGCTCAACGTTCAAGCGCTTTGGAGCTGAGTCCCTACTTGGTGCCAATTGCAGTACAGAGTAGCTCCACCCAGCATGGAGCTTTGTACTGGCTAGTTTCATGTCAACTTGACACAAGCTAGAGTCATCAGAGAGGAGGGAGCCTCAGTTGAGAAAATGCCTCCATAAGATTGGGCTGTAGATAAGCCTATAGGGCATTTTCTTAATTAGTGATTTGTGAGGAGGTCCCAGTTCATTATTGGTGGTGCTAACCCTGGGATTGTGGTCCTGGGTTCTATAAGAAAACGGGCTGAGCAAGCCAGTAAGCAGCACTCCTCCACGGCTTCTGCATCAGCTCCTGGCTCCAGGTTCTTTCCCTGCTTGGGTTCCTGTCTGACTTCCTTTGATGATGAAATGTGATGTGGGAACATAAGATGAAGAAACCCTCCCTAACTTGTTGTTTAGTCATGGTGTTTCATCTCAGCAATAGAAACCCTAAGACAAGATTCGACACCCATAGATTCAACCAACCGTAGGCCAGGAAACATTCAGAACAAAAGAGCCAGACATGATAGCTATGATGGTTAACCTCCATTGTTAAGGGCATCTCTAGAGCAGATGAACGGAGGAAGGAAGATTCACCCTGAATGGCGGAAGCATCATCCTATGGAAGGGGGATCAGGACTAAATAAAAAGGGGGAAATGAGAAAGCTAATGGAATACTTCATTCTTGTTTCCGTCTCCAGGTCCCCTGAGATGCTGTTAAACAGCCTCATATCACAGCTGTTAGAGTTGGAAACCATGCCTACCACCATGATGGACAAGATGCTCTCAAACTGGGAGTCCGAATCAATGCTCCTACCTCAAATCACTTCTTCTAAGATGTCTAGTCATAGCAGTAGAGAAAAAAAACAACATGATGGTGCACATCTGTCTACCCAGCTGTTGGAAGGTAGGAAGGTCACGAATTTAAGCCTCTGTCTCAAGCAATAAGAACAAAACTTTGGAAGAAGAAAATACTGTGTTATAGTGAACATCTTATGTAGATATGGTATTTCCTGTTGTTATCCCCCTACAAACAACACAGGGTACCAATTATTTACACAGCATGCACATGGAAGTATAATTAGCCTAGAGATAATCTAAAGTAGATAGGAAGATATGCAGATATTCTCCCATCTTCCTTTTTTTTTTTAATCAGATAGGGTCTTGCTTCACAGCCCAAGTTAGACTTGGCCTCACAATCCTGTTGTTTGAACTTCCCTGAGTGTTGGAAATGGCAGACATGTTCCACCACACCTATCTGTGCTGAGGGTCTATGTAGAACTGACCTTTTCACACAGTGGTCATGACCACCCATCCATCTATCTGAATACTTTTGGGGGATCCTGGGACCAATCATCTATAGCTACTGAGGGATTACTACATAATAATTTGCTAGGGTCACTTTAATCCCTTCCCAAAATGTGTCTCCTTACATTAAAATGTTTTGTCTTGGGGGTGGGATGGGTAGATGGTGCGGTCCTGTGCATGAGGAACTACATTTGATTCCAAGAACTCAGGTGAATAATCCAGGCATGGTGGTTCACTCTTGTCATCCCCGCATAGGGGAAGCAGAGACAGGCAGACCTCTGGGGCTTGCTGGATAGGCATCCAAACTACCATGCAAGTTCCAGGCCAGTAAGAAACCTCGCCTCAAGGGAAAATATGCTCTCAAAGTAGATGAGAAATCCAAAATGAGTGCACAAACAAACTATACTACCTTTGCAGGCCCACAGCAGTATCTGTCTGTGCCTTCTCCAGCCTCTAGCTATTTCAGTTGTTCTTTTGGCTTAGGATGGAATACCTCCATCCTAGCCCTAATCCTCACATGGATCCTCCTCTAAATTTGAGTCTTTTTCTCTTAGGCCACTATCAGGATAGTTATGATCTGACTTGGGATCCAATTGAAAAATGCAGAATGTTCTTATTCCCAGTCCCTCAATCCAATCACTTAAAAAAAATCCTGACCAAACAAAATCATATTCATGGGTTCTGTGGATTAGAGTACAGGAAAATCCTTCCAAGAGCCACCACGTAACCCACCACGCTATACAGAGATACATGCACAGAGATTCCCCTCGCTGGAGAATTCGTAATTTGTTACTCAATGTCTTGTGTTTTGAATTTGAAATGTTCCCCATAGGCTCCTGTGTTCAAGTACTTAGTTCTCATCTGGTAACACTGTTTGGGGAGGCTGGGAAACCATTAAGACATTAGGGCTTATCAGATAGAAGTAAGTCACTAAGGGTGAGGAATGAATTTATACCTGAACCCTGGTTTCTGTCATACCCTCTACTTCCCAACTACCATGATATAAGCGGGCCCCACCATACACTCCTGCTGTTGTGAACTGTTCTGAACTGCCATGAACATGCCATGCTGTTATTCCAGCTGCCATGCCTCCCCAACACAATGGACTGAGACCTTTGAAACCATGATCCAGAATAAATTCTTCCCCCAATAACTTGCTTCTGTCATGTTTTGTCACAGTTACATTAAAGTAACTAATAGACGATGTAGACAAAGAATGGTGGTGTGGTGCAATGTAGAACATAAAAGTTTCATGGAAGACATACTCCTGATTCTGAGAGATTGATTTTATAGCTTGTAACTAGAGGTAGTGGATGGGCTGAACCTTAAAGAGTGCCTAGGGCATCTTTAAGGAGGCAAAGATGGAGTCAGGAGTAACCCAAGGGGCTAGTCTATACATGTCCAAAGCATACAGAGTAACTCAAGAAGACATGGCATGTTCAGAACATACAAAGTAAATTGAGGGTCATGGTGTGTCTAGAGTGTATAAAATAATCCAAGAGGACATGGTGTGTCCAGAGCATACAGAATAGCAGCCTAAGTAGATATGGTGTCACTAGATCTTACGGAGTAACCCAGGAGACATGGTGTATCCAGAGCATATAGAATAATCAATGACTACAAGAGCACAGGGTCCTTGTTTTAAGGAGAGGGAGAAGATAGGATCAAATATATATCATCAGCATATGAAAGATCTTGTGCTACATACTAGTCTAACTAACCACTTGTCATCTCCTAATCATTGCAAACTTTCTTATTCTTATTATTTATTATATTTTTATTTATTTTGTATATGCAAGCATATATATTTGTGAGAGAATATGTGTAACATGAATTGTTAAACAGTCCTATTAATAGGAAAAACTCAGAGCTAGATATTGGGGTGAAAGCTGAAAGATCAGAGAAGCACAACAGCTTATCTCTATGAAATCCTCAGTCTCAAGAGCATGAGTTACTGTTTCCTCGTGTCTTTATATACCTTTTTCTGCCCTGCCATTTTACTTCTTGGGATTAAAGGCAGGTGTGCTTCCCAAACAAAGGCATGAGATCTCAAGTGTTGGGATTAAAGGAGTGTGCCACCACGCCTGGTTCTGTTCCCACTGTGGCCTTGAATTCACAGAGATCCAGATGGATCTCTGTCTCCCACGTGATAGGATTAAGGGTGTGTGCAATCACTGTCTAGCCTCTATGTCCAATCTAGTGGCTAGCTCTGTCCTCTGATCCCCAGTTAAGTTTTACTGGGGTGCACAATATCATCACAGATATGTGTGCCAAAGAACAGGGGAATTGTATTCAGGTTGTCAAGTGTGGTGGCAGGCATCTTTACTCCCTCGCCATCTTGCTGGTTCATAGTGCAAAATTTCTATCTTTCTACTCCCCATTAAATGAGGAGCACCTTAATGCCAAGACTCACCTTCTCTGTTCCCTTTTAAGACCCTGGATGATGCTCAGGTCTTTGCTGTGTTTGGAGCCTGGAGCTCTACTCAAGCTGTGCCTGGAAAAGGGGTGGGAACCTGAGATAGAAACCACTCCAGAATAGGAGCCATCAGAAACCCAGGTAAACACTGCTATTAATGGTGATTAGCTTTCAGCGTTATCTCTGTGAAAAAGAGCTTAAAGAGAATAGCAGTCACTAAAACTGATAAACATTCTCCTTGGCTATGAACACTCATTGATGTTTGGTCTTTAATCTTTGAGAGCTAAATGCCCAAATAGACCAATTGTTAACACAACCAGTTGAGTCATAAAATGAGTTGCTACACTGAATTCATTGATTTTTATTGCTAAACAAGCTCTGATAATGGCCTGACTGGGGTGTTAAAGAGACACAGCTATGATATGGCAGTACATGGAGTAAAAACTTCCAACCACTGAAAATTAAATGCATCTATTTCTACAAATTAGATTACCTTGGGGGAGATCAGCCTCAGGTGCTGAAATATTCAATATTTACCAACTTGCCATCAAAATGCTAAGTGGCCCTGTTGGGTCTCAACGCTTGTCCCAGAAATGACATCTGTCTTCCTAATGAACAGATAAAATGAAATCATGACCACAGGACTGAGATTTCATGCTGCCTTGCTTCCCAACACAGATGTTTGATGTGAATTCTAGAGATAAAGACAGCAATCCCATGTGCAGGCCATATGTCAGAAAGGACCATGACCATGACCACATGGGTAGACTTTGTTTGACCAATCATGCTGGTGAAAGAACTCAATGGTCTTCAAACATAATTTGTGTGTGTGTGTGTGTGTGTGTGTGTGTGTGTGTGTGTGCGCGCGCACGTGTGTGTGCCTCACTCTGCAGGTGTGAATACTCATAAATGGGGGAAATGGGGTTGAAGAGATGGCCCTGGTAAAGTGCTGTTGTATATCCTAGTTAGTATTAACTGTCAATTTAACGGCCTAGAGTTAGATTGGCCTGTGGGGAACTGTCTTGACTGTTAACTGATATAGGAGGACCCAGCCCAGTGTAGACAGCAACATTCACTGGGCTGCTAGCATGTATAAGAAAGCTAGCTAAGTGTGAGCCCAAGAACAAGCAAGAAAGCAATTCATGGTTTCTCTTCAAGTTCTTGACTTCCTTCAATGATGAACTGTAGCCTAGAAATAAACCATCTTCCCCCTAAGTTGTTTTTGGTCAAAGTGTTTTATCATAGCAACAGAAAGAAAACTAGGACATTTTTTGCAAGCAGAAGGACCTAATCTCACCCCACACATACCTAGAACCCATGCTTTCAAAAAAAAAAAAAAAAAAAAGGCTGGGTGATGTATGGTTGTAATCCCAGTACTGGGGAGGCAGAGACAGGTGGATCCCTGGGGCTTCCTGTCCATCTAGTTTAGTCATATCAGCAAGTTCTAAGTCCCAGGGAGAACAAGGTGGCAGGCATCTGAGGCAAAAAGCTAAGATTAGCCTCTGTATTCTACATTCAGGAGCACACATGTGCATATGTACCAACATAGACCCGCAAATACAAGAACATGTACAAACAGAGACACAGAGCATAGAAGGAAATGTACTAGAGTTCCCTTGACTTCCCAGAAAATGCAAGCCTGCATAACATTTCAGACAAAGGGACAGAGGATAATAGGCACTAGATCCAGATGTTAAGTCACATCTGGCCAACATCCCCTCACGTCTCTTCAAGTGGTGAAAATGCAGAAGAAACAGAGTTTTCCGGTCATTCTAAAGTGTGGGCTCAGGTTCTGGTGGAAATATCTGGTAGCCTCAGATCTGTGGAGACGGATGAAGAAACACAACTATGGCTGCCCTCTTGGACCACAGCATCCCTCACCCTCTTGGGGGATGACATGAATTCTCTATGGTCCTTCCTCACTACCTTCTCTTGGCTCTGAGGCTAAGGAGAGAAATAAATCAACAGACAGGATATCTTGACTCATGCTATTTTGGGAAACAAGACCCTGAGTTGTGTTTACTTTTCCTTCTAATTACAAAAAAATAGAAACATAAAACTCCAAAAAAAATCACAATAGTTTGGAAATATGGCAGAGGGGACAGTGGTGCCCCAAGTCCCAGAAGTGGTTTCAACCAATGAGAGGAGAGGGAGAAGGTCCCATTTAGTCCATGTCTGAGACAGAGACTCAATACAAAACAACAACAACAAAAAACAAAACAAAACAAAACAACAAAACAAAGCCATGCATGTGAAGGACTCCACCAGGAGATGGGGGGGGGATGGTGCTCAGTGAACACAGTTCCTGGCAGGCAAGTATGAGGACCTGGAATGGACCCTTCGAATCCAGCATTCGAGTTTTATTTCTGTTACCATGGTAAAACACTGACCAAAAGCACCATGGAGACGAAACAGATAATCTGGCTTCCACTTGGAGGTCACAGTCCATCACTGAGGGAAGAAAACTCAAGACAGGATGCTGAAGTCAGGCCTACTTGCTATTTCACACAGCATTACCTCTGACCAGGAAATTAACAACAGTCAAAGAAGTATAGCAGGGACCATGAAAGAACAGTGCTTGTTGGCTCATCCTCTTGCTTGAAGATCCATGCTGAACTAGCTTTCTTACACAGCCTGGTGTCACTTGCACAGGGAATGGTGCTGCCCACAGTGGGCTGGATCTTCCTGTATAATGAACAATCAAGGTATTTCCCCACAGACAGGTCTACTGTGGGAAACCCCTCAACTGAGACTTTCTTCTCAGGTCATTCTAGGGTGTGTCAAGTTGAGAGTCAAAGCTCACTAAGTCGTCGTGTCAAAAGGCAGGTGTGGAGGTGTCTGATGGCAACCCCAATACTGGGGAGTTGGAGAGCAGAGACTGGGAGTGGATCCTTGAAGCTCACTAGCCAGCTAACTTCATCCATTACCTTCAAGGTCAGTGAGAGAGCCCGTCAGAGAAAAAAAATAAATGTGGAGAACAACTGAGGAACACATTGGATGTTGACCTCTGGCCTCCACATGCGTGCACACATACAACATGCATACAGAGAAAGAAAACCTCCAGAAACCCCAAATAAGCATTCAAAGTAAACTTGCAGAGCCTTAGAGACCTCTGAAACTGGGTAAGCAGATGATGACATCACACGGCCCATGAAGGAAGTATCGAGAAGCACTCCTGTGATCTACACACATTGTTCGGCCTCTTGGCTCCCAGAGGGGGAAAAAAAAAAACAGCCAGTTCCAACCAGCAAGCCAAGACTAACATAATTGACCTTAGGTTGCCCAGAACCTCTCCTGAGGAGGAGGATCTGTGAAAAGAGACCATAATTGCTGGAGAAATTCCTCTGGATGTCTCAGGGGAAGGGTGCGACTCTGAAATTGTTAGAGCAACCAGAAACGCAATAGGAGAAAAAAAAAGTGTATCATCATTTGTACAAGATGCAAGAATCCATTGTGTGACGACCTCTCAAATCAATTTCCTAATACATTATGCTTCGTGTTGATTTTTATAACTTCTGTCGGGGAAGGCAGATGCGTTCCTTTACAGTTTAATAAATTCATGCGTTAGGCTATCGTATTACCAACTTGTGGGTGCTCTTTTCTGTATTCCTCAGCTTGTCCTCTGCGGGAGCTCTTTGAAGTCAAGTGACAATCTCAAATTCTTTGAGCTCATTTAAATTGTCATCGAGAGATATAGTTCTAAATGTCCTGGTTTTGAGTGCTGAGGAAAAGGAATTTGAGGGTGTCCTACCTTTCCCCCCTCATATGAGTTGTGAATGGAGGTAACAGGCATATTTTGCTCAGTTAAGAATCTCAACTGAGGGACTGTCTCAATCACAGTGGCCTGTGGGCCATTTTTTTTTAAAAATTGCTAATTAGGGGGATGGAGGGATGGCTCAGTGGTTAAGAGCATTGGCAGCTCTTGCAGGGGTCCTGAGTTCAGTTCCCAGCAACCACATGGTATAGATGTGATCTGATGCCCTCTTCTGGCATGCAGGTGTATGTGCAGATAGAGCACCATACACCCCCCCCAAAATAAGTACATCTTAAATTGCTAATTGATGCAGAGGGGCCGAGCAAGGCAGTGAGTAGCATTCCTATGGTTTCTGCTTCTCGCTCCTTCCTTGAATTCCCACCCTTCACTTCTCTCAATGACAGACTGACCTGGAAGCAGAGATAGTGAAAACCTGAGTGAATGTGTATCATTGACACAGGCAAGGACATGTCAAGGGCTCTAAAGCCGCGGACCCATGAAGAAATGTCAAACCCTTCCTCTGGTCCTTGTACAGATGTTGGTAGTGTGCAGAAAATGTCCACCATAGTTCTCTCCCTACAGATACTTACTGGTCTTTACAAAGATTAGTTAAATCTGTTTCCTTAATCGAGCTAAGCAGTTCTCATTCTGTGGGCCATGATCCTTTTGGGGTGGAATGACCCTTTCACAAAGGTCACATCAGCTATCATGTATATCAGATATTTACATTAGGATTCATATAACAGTAGCAAAATTACAGTGATGGAGTAGCAATGAAAAGAATTTTATGGTTGGGGGGGGGGCGTCCATCACCACAACATGAGGGACTGCATTAAGGGGTCGCAGCATTAGGAAGGTTGAGAACCACTGCTCTAGCTGTGTACCATAAACCCTGCCTCTTTATTTGTATGTAATAACCCTGCCTCCTAGGTCAGCTGTATACAATATCCCTGCCTTCCTGTTCAACGCTATCAAAAAAAACACTCTGAGCTTCATGGTGTGTGTGTGTGTGTGTGTGTGTGTGTGTGTGTGTGTGTGTGTGTGTGTGTGTTTCCAGCAAAGAGCCCAGACCTCCTGATTCCCAACTTGACTGTTTGTCTGCCTGTGTGTGTTTGTCTTTTCTTCATTTCCTTACTGCATTAGTCTGTCCCTAGAGCCATGCAACGGATGAGGCAGCCCTTTCCCTCCCCATGTTGGTTTGGATCAGAGTATTTTATCACAGCGCCAGAAAGCAAAATCTGAACAGCATTTTTCAATCCCTTCTTTTTTCCCTACATGGGAGTAACAAGAGAATGGTAAATGAATCTGGAGAATGGGGAGAGAGAGGGGGAGAGGGGGAGAGGGAAGGAGGGAGGGAGGGAGGGAGGGGGAGAGGGAGAGAGAGAGAGAGAGAGAGAGAGAGAGAGAGAGAGAGAGAGAGAGACAAAGGCAGACACAAATACAGTTAACTCAACATTGAGCAACATACTAGAAACCAAAAAGGCTACAGACAATGCCAACTTAAAACCAACTTTCATAGCTGAAATCTTGGTGACAATAATTGTGCCAAGGAACACCAGGGACCCAGGATTTGCCACCTTCTCATTGAAACCCTATCCTTAGGCAACAACCAGTCAGGTGAGTGGGAGGAACCACCAGTCGCCTAACACTGGTTAGCATAAATGGAGCACTCACCAACTAATTAATTGCGTGTTCTTGTTTATCTTTCTAATCATAAAGCTCATTTGTTTAGTAAAAGGCTGCTATGATAATTATCATAATTAATCTTTACTTTAAAACAAAAATACATCTGCATTTTATAGGTATTTATACTTCAAAAGCTTTCCCTAGAGAGCCCCCAGGAGTCAAACTTAACACATTGGTAACAATGAATTCTTGATTAAGTAATTATCTTTACAAATACTGAAGTGAACAGAACTACAACTCACGGATTATTAATTACCAAGCTACACGGCACCACTCTGCACTCAACCTTCAGCTGCGGAGGAGACACATGCAGCATGCACAATCTCCTCCAGAAGGCATTGCTTAAGACACGGCGGGATCCCTGTGGGTGAGGAACCTGATAATGAATGCTTCCCGAAGCTCAGAGCCGGCAAAAGGTGTCCCTCGTAATGTACTTTTGCACATCTCACCAGCACCGAATGAAGGCTAGGCATTTCATCTCCCTCTTCGTTCCGGCTGGTAAGTGCGCCATCTCACTCACCGGAGCCTTATACATCTACTTTATATGTGAACCTATGTTTTAGTTCCCATTTCATCTGATATTGCACGGCTTAACTTTTACATTGCTATGCATTTACTGTACAGAGCATTGTCATTTTTTTTTTTTTTTTTGCTGAAAATGATGAATTCATCTACCCATTCAGCCAAAGATCTTTCCTTGCCACGTGTGAGGCTATTGCTTGGTAATTAACGTTCACCAGGACTTCCAACACCCTCTCTGTCCTTGTTAGGTTCAACCCATATCTGGAGTCGATCACCTGAGAAGGGAGTCTCAGTTGAGGAATTTCCCAGACCAGAATGACCCATGGACACACACTTGTGAGAGACTGTCTTGATTTTAAATTGATATAGGAGTGCCTAGCCCACAGTGGCCTGAAGACATGCATGGACAGGTGGTCCTGGGACTTATAAGAGAGCTTGCTAATCATGAGCCAGGGAGCAACCCAGCAAGCAGTGATTTCTGCTTCAACTTCCTGCCCTGACTTCCCTCAATGAAGGGCTCTTCCTAGTGCATCGACCCTTTAGTACGGTTCCTCATATGGTTGGTGACACCCAACCATGAAATCACTCCGTTGCTACTTCATAACTGTCATTTTGCCAGTGTTATGAATTGTAATGTAAATATCTGACATACCAGATATCTGATATATGATCCCTGTGGGGTCACGACCCACAGGTTGAGAACTGCTGCTGTAAGCAGAACTAAACCCTCTCCTTCTCTAAGCTGCATTTGTCACAGCCAGAAGCTGGAACACCTTGCAATAGTCTGGAGTTGTAAGTGGAGCTAGTTGGTATTTACTGAGCAGAGCTGTTCACCCTCAGCTGCTCTGACATACTTTCTTGAGTCAGAGCGGTCCCACGGGATTTGAAGGATGTGATGCGGACTGTACTTAGGCGAGACTTTCAGATGCACCCCTGTGGTTGGTTCTAATTTGTTCCTGTCTACTTATATGAAGAGCTGTTGTTTCCCTGGATTTGACGTCAGCCATCTTTACGGTCTTTGGGTTTGCTTCCCGGTTTGTTAAGTATTGTAGAATGTGGTCCTCCATGCTGCGCAAGCTGCTGCCATTATGAGATCAGCCCTGCCTACTGACACTCCAGGACAACTGGGCTGGCAGGTTCTTTATACTCCCTTCCGGAAGGAGAGGGTAGGGAAGCCATTGGAAGGCTCCCTGAATCCTTGCAACAGTAAGAGAGCAATGAACAGCCACAGAGGACAGACAGCGAGCCAGTCAACCAGAGCTAAAAGCATCACCTCCAACCTGTGGGTGACAGGTAACAAGAGCAACAATGGCACTTCCTTGGAGCCACCAGGCCATGAGATCACAGGTGGGACTGCAGAACGAACAGAGTAAAGTACTCTTTGTGGCTTTGCTATCGCTGATGAAAAGAGACCACGTGAGCAACATTTCTAATGGAGCACTCCCTCCCAGATGAAATAGACCCATGAAACACCCATCACATCTGAAAATGGAGTCAGAGAAACTGGGTTGTGACAGAGGACTGAGACCTTTTATGGAAGAAAAACAGATTTTTTTTTTTTAAAAAAAAATACAGAATAGCAAGAACTCCTGGACCATTTCAATCTGCTTTTCAGATAGTAGTGCAATAAGAAATAACAAAAAATAGCAGCATGAAGATTGGGGCGATGGTTCGGTTGGCAAGATGCCAGTAGGCAAGCGTGAGAACTGAGTTTGGATTTCCAGCACCCATGTAAAGGAGTTAGGCATGGTGGCCTGTGCCTGTAATCCTGTATTGGGCAGGGAGAGACAGGAGAATCCTTCGGGCTTGCTCGCCAGTTAGAATAGCTGAGTCAGTGAGCCCCGGATTCAGTGAGAGAACCTGCCTCAAAAAAATAAGGTGGAGGGGCAGGAGGGATACGTCAGCAGTGAAGACCCGAGTTTAGCTCCCAGTGTCCACAAGAGGCTCACAACTTCCTGTAATTCCAGCTCCAAAGGTCATGACACTCTTTTCTGGCCACTGTGGGGATCAGTACCCCGAAATATACTCATGCGTATACACACACACAGTCATGTAAATAAAATAAAAAATTAAAACAAAGGGGAGAGTGATTACACCCAACATTGATCTCCAGCCTCTGCACATGCATTCAATCTCTGCACATGCATGGACACATGCAAGCACACAGACACATACACACAAAGATAGGTAGCATGAAATCCTACACCAGAGATGGCGAGGCATGAGATCCCTTAGGGAGATCCTTTGCATTCGGCGCTAGATCTGACTAGCTTACCTGGAACTGAGAACAATTTGTTTAAACAATAAGCAAACAAACAAAACCTCAGTCGCACAACCTCTATTCCAAGCTGAAGAAAAAATAAATACGGAAAGAGGATTGTGGAAGAAAATCCCCGTGTGGGGCTGGCAGATGGCTCAGTGGTTAAGAACAAATACTATTCTTGCAAAAGACAGTTTCCAGCACCCACATCAGGTAACTCACAACCACCTACAACTCCAGCTCAGAGGACCCAAAGCCTTATCCTGGGCTCTGCATACACACATACATACACACACACACACACACACACACACACACACACACACACACACACCAAAAATAATAATAAAAATAAATATTTTTTAAAAAGAATGTGTGTGCACACAAGTGTGCATGGTACTTGTGAGTGTCCCATGAAAGCGTGTGTTTATGTGTCCTTGTGTGAGTACAGGTACACACATGTGCATTTTGAGATAAAATTGAGATCTCTGAATAAAAGCCAACCCCCCCCCCCCGTCATTTTGACTGTAGACGCTGTAAGATTTTGCTGCATTTTAAGATCGGCTAAGACGGCAAATATTTATTAACAAACCGGCTCTGAAATGAGCACAGCTGGAAAAGACAGCTAGAAGTTGACAAGAGTCTGGAAAGTCAAGAGTAAAGTAAGCCTTCGATGCTCGCCCATGGGGGGCTGGGTGGGAATCAGGCTGGAGAGGAGGGAAAACTGGATAATGTGCCCACGCAGCTCTGAAATCCAGGGCTGAAGGCTTTTCCTGAGGTCCCTGGAAACCTGATGACATGCTCAGAGGGCTCACCTCACGCTATCCTGGCCATACAGCAGTTCCTCTCAGTTAAAAGGGGGGCACTTCTTCACACATTTGCTTAAATGGTCCTCTTCTGTCAATTAGTATTCCCTAATGGCCAGTGTAAATTTTTCCCAGGGATTTTAAAAACATTTTATTCACATATATTAATTATGTATAAGAATGGGTTTTTATTTAAAATTATTACACTTGTAATAATGTAGTGTGTGTGTGTGTGTGTGTGTGTGTGTGTGTGCACATGCGCGTGTGCAAGTATATATATGTGTGTAGAGATCAGAAGACAACCTGTAAGATTGGTTTTCATTTGCACCATGTGGGTTCTGGGGATTGAACTCGGTGGTCAGGCTTGGTGGCAAGCCCCTTTAGCCACTGAGCCATCTTACTGGCCCCAGCAGGATGACTTGAATCCTATGTGATTGTGGCAGGACAGAGAGCCCGGCAGCATGAGGCTATCTGGACATGTGAAGAGCATTTTTTAAAAGGATGCTGTGATTTGCATTCAACCTGAGAAGGCTTTCCCAAGCTTGTGAGCGGGCTTGACCTCTCCAGGAGGAATTTGCTACAGATTTTGAAAATGAAGTCAATTTTTTGAAAGAGAAAAAGAAATTGAAACAAGCCTGGTCCTTGTTTCTATGCCTGTGGCTAGGCAGCAGTCGGGAAAATGTTCTTCTGGGGAAAACGGCTAACATCCTCCTGAAGGAAGAATCAAACAAAGATAGAAGACCTGGGAAGGGCCTCAGCCAGTGTTCTAGTTTCATTTATGTTGCTATGATAAAACACCATGGCCCAAAACAACTTAGAAGAGTGGAGGGTTTTGTTTGGCTTATAATTCCAGGTTATAACTCGTCCTTGATGGCAGCGTGGAATAGAAACTCAAAGCATCATAGCCATAGTCAAGAGCAGAGAGAGAAGAAACATACCCTTGCCTGCTTTTTCTTGTTCTCAACTCGCTTTCTCCTCTCCTATACCATTCAGGAACCACAGCCCAGGGAATGGTACCACCCACAGTGGGCTCCCTACTTCAATTAAGAAACTAGACAGTCTCTCACAGATATGCCAGATCTAGACAACAACCTCATCTAGAAAATTCCTCAGGTGAGGCTTTCTATCCAGATGACTTTAAGTCATGAAAGTTGACATTTAGAATTAACCAGAACAGTCAGTAAATTGCTTGGTGTGTAAGCATAAGGGCCTGAGTCTAATCCCCATAACCCATGTAAAATGCCAGGTATGGTAGTATGCACTTATAAACCCAGGGCTGGGAAGGTAGAGACAGGAAGATCTCTTGGGCTCACTGGCCAACCATCTTAGCCTACTTGGTGAGCTCCAGGCTAGGAAGTGACCCTGTTCCCCAAAACAAGGTGGGGGCCCAGAGAGACAGCTTAGTGGTTAAGAGCACTGACTGGTCTTGCAGAAGACCCAGATTTGATTCCCAGAACCCACATGATGGATCACAACCATCTATAACTCCAGTTCCAGGGGATTCAATGTCCTCTTCAGCCTTTGTGGGCACCTGGCACAGATATTGTATACATGAAGGCAAAATATTCATATACATACAATAAAATAAATGAATCTAAAGACAATCAAACAAAGAAAACACCCAAGAATGCCTGAGAAATGAGACCCAAGACTGTCTTCAGGTCCATAGTCACACCTACACATGTGAACACACAAACACACACACACACACACACACACACACACACACAATGATGAGTCATAGTGAAAACATTTCTGTTTGGCACTAAAAACATCTACCTCTACACAATCTAATAATCACTATCAGCTCCGTTTTGGAAGTCAATGCCATTTTCACAGGGTGTAAATTTTAATCACTAACAGAGTCATGGAAGCTTCAAGTCTTAGATTTTGTTAAAAGGGAGCAGGGGAAGAAGAGGGAGACGAGACAGCTCTATGATTTAGTGAGAAGACAGTCAATAGAGAATCCTTGACACTGAAGATATATTGGAAGATACAGACTCTTTACAATGTGGTTGCAAATACAAAGCAACAGGACTGACAGAAAAAAGTACCTGAAAGGCTGAGGCAGGAGGATTATAAATTTGAGGCTAGCCAGATCTACACAGACAGCTGTGGTAGATAACCTGGGCTTCTCAGTGAGACCTTGTGCCAGAAAATAAAACAAAAGGTGAGGAGGTGGCTCAGTGGGTAGAATGCTTACCCAGAATGCACCAAGCCTTGGGTTCCATCTCCAGTATTGTGGAAATGGATCATGGAGGTGCACACCTCCCTAATGCACACATGATGGTGCACTGGGGAGGCAGAGGCAGGACAGGAGTTCAAAGTCATCCTCAACTACATAGTGATTTCCTGTACATCCTGAACTACATGATACCCTTTCTCCAAATAAATAAATTCATTGTAAGTAGATGAATATTTTCCAAAGCTACAGAGATAATAGAGAAAACATCATTGTCAGCTTCCGCTGTCAATTTGACACAAACTTAGAGACGTCTGGGAAGAGGAAACCTCAACTGAAGAACTGTCTCCATCAGTTTGGCCAATGGGCATGTGTCTGTGCAGCATTTTCTGATTGCTGACTGATGTAGGAGGGCCCAGTCCACTGTGGGCGGTACCATCCAAACTGTAGGCAGGTGGGCCCAGGCTGTATTAGAAAGGGAGCTAAGTGTGAGCCTGTGAGCCAACCAGTACTCAGTGCTCCTCTACGGCCTCTGCTCCAGTTCCTGCTCTGGCTTCCCTAGATGACAGACTTGTGACCTATTAGCCAAATAAACCATTTCTTCCCCCCAAATTGCTTTTGTTCTACCACAGCAACAGAAAGCAAAGTAGGAGAGATGAAAGGAAAGAAAATGTAAGTCAAGACGTGTGTAAGAAAGAGGCACAGGGTCTGGATGGCTCAGTGGTTAAGATTGCTTGCTGCTCTTTCAGTGGAAGTGAGTTTGGTTCCCGGCACCAACTTTGAGCAGCACACAACTGCCTGTGAGTCCAGCTCCAGGGGATTGGACACCCTCTTCTGGCCTCTACATGGCTACCTGCATGCATGTGGTACACATATGGACAAGTGGGCCAATACACACATGCATAAATACAAGGATAATAAATCCTAGTAGGTCCAGATTTTAGTGATGGCTACACATTCTAGAGTATATTGGCAGCACAAATCTGACTTCATGTTTTTGGTTTTGTTTTAAATGAGGACACAAAGTTAGGTGGGTAGGGAAGAGGGTTAGATCTGAGAGGAGCTGGGGAGTGAACATGATCAAAATTGATTGTATAAAATTCTCAGAAATTAATAAAATTTAAATTAAAAAAGGAAAGACAAAGCAGAATGCCGAATCAGACAATGTTATCACTTTTGTCCATAAACGTATACCATTTAGACTTGTAACCCACAAGACCCTGAGTTCCCAAACAAA
Source organism: Peromyscus attwateri (assembly GCA_902168425.1). Lineage (NCBI taxonomy): Eukaryota > Metazoa > Chordata > Mammalia > Rodentia > Cricetidae > Peromyscus > Peromyscus attwateri. The sequence goes on along the minus strand of CABHPP010147678.1, from coordinate 1,412 downwards.
ATCTGTGTACTTCTTACAGACAACATGATGGTGAATGCTGATGCTCAACTTGACAAGACCTAAAATCACCCTGGAAATCTGGGTGTGTTTGTGAGAGAGCTTTTCAATTAGGTTAATGGAGAAGTGAGCATATTCCCTAAATATAGCCCATGGGCTAGCATCCTGGGCTGAATAAAAAGGAGAAAGTGAGCTGAGCACCAACCAGCATTCATCTCTCTCTGCTTCCTGACTGTGGGGGCCATGTGATCCGCTGCCTCAGTCTCCCACCGCCATGGCTTCCCCACTATGATGGACTGTATCCCCTCAAACTTAAAGCAAAGACACTCTTCTTTCCTTGGGTTACTTTTCTCAAGTATTATTGTCATAGCAATGGAAAAAGTAACCAATGCAGACACAAATCAAAATGACATAGAAAGGTTTTTTAAAAAATGGGTAAAAACAAACAAGAAAGTCAGGCAGTATTAAGATAAAATACACTCCTCGTCACCTCCATATAAATCAGATGCACACAGACAAGTCCCTCTCATCATTTTTCCTAGGCTCAAAACAGAAGCGTTATCCTCTCACAAATCAAGCAAACTTACTCTCTTGGACATCTTTTAACAGGGATGAGGACCAAATGCTTGAAAGAGGTATCTGATATACCGGGGGCTCAGAACCATGTATAGACTGTGGGAAGAGTCCTACCCACTGGAGGAGAGCCTCCATCAGTGACCCTCTAATAGAGGGGATGTCAGAATCACCAGGATAAAACAAAGGATGCTGGGCTGTAGCCCCAGAGTTTCATAGGGTGCCATTTAGAGTTTGATTATTTAGCTCCATTCTGGATGCTCATGCAGATGGTCTAGGGCATGAATTTAGAGAACTGCTGGTGTCCATGACTGACTCTCAGTGACCCCAACATCCCTGAATGAATCGAGAAATGACCAAGGAGGCAAAGCTTGGTGGCACATCCTTGACATCCTAGTGATCAGGAGATAGAGGTGGGAGGCTCTTGAGTTTGAGGCCAGCTTACTCTACATACTGAGAGTCTGTCTCAAAAAAAAAAAAAATCAAGGGCTGGGACTGGGAGGAAGCTCAGCTGGTAAAATGCTTGGTGCTCAAGCGTGGCCTGAGCTCTAGCCTCAGAACTCATGTAAAAAAAAATTGGGGCAGGGTGGCACATGCTTATCATCCCAGAGGTGGAGGGGGCAGGGTGGGGGGGTGACAGAAGGATCCCTGGGGATTGCAAGCCAGGCAGTCTAGGCTTTCTAGTGAGCTGCAGAACAGTGAGAGATCCTGTCTCAAAAAGAAAAGAAAACAAAAGGTGGACATGAGGGCTAGAGTGACGGGTCAGTGGTTAAGAGTGCAGACTGCTCTTGCTGAAGACCAGAGTTTGGTTCTAGCACCCATTTAGGGTGGCTCAAAATCAC